>VZRQ01006006.1:172683-244777 GCA_013397975.1 Machaerirhynchus nigripectus | reverse complement strand
GAATCCTCCGGGGAGAAGCGCCCCGGGCCTGCCCCTCGAACTCGAGCGAGATGCCTCCGGCCCCGGGCGCCGTCGCCCCGGCGGACGCTCAGGTGAGGTGGCCCAAGGATGCTCGGGGGGGTCCCGGGTGAGCCCCGCGCTCCGGGCAGCAGCGCCGCCGCCGGTCCCGGCCTTACCCATTCAAGGCAGCTGCCGGCAGCGCTGCTCCCGCCGGCGGAGCCGCCCGGGCTCACCTCCCGCCCGGCGCCCGGCGGGATCCCGAGGGGATGCGCGGGGAGGGGAGCAACGATCCTGGAGGCGCTCGCCCTCCGGCATCCAGCCCTGCGAGCCTCCTGCCTCCCGCCCTGAAGCTCTCGGGTGCCTACGAGCCGCTGCTGAGCTTCCCCCCGAGGGAACCCCGGACAAAGCCCGAACTCTGCTGCCTCCAGCAGCACGACGGGACGAGGGCCCTGTGCCTGCGAGGAGAGGGGCAGGACGGATGGAGCTTTTCGGCACGGGGCAGGAGCCAGACCCTGGCCCCAGGCAGACTCTCCTGGGCTGTATTTCGGGTCTGCTTCACAATCAACACGTCCCCACGTGGACAGGCGCAGTCTGCACCGTGGCGCTGACAGCCCCGTCCACTGACACCATCGAACTCTGCCGCGTGGCTGGAGTGTGTCTCGAGTCGGGGGGCTGTCACCTTCCCCGTGACCCTGGCAGTGACAAAGGCTCTGTGGCATTTAGGGACTTGCCCGGGGCTCAGGAAAAAAACCGTGTTCCTTCTTCTTTGTGGTTGAGAAAAACCCTTGGCCAGACCCTGGTCAGATCCCAGCACCGTGATGGCAGCAGAAGAGACCAAGGGATGACACACAGAAACTCAGTTTCTAATAACTAATTAGGGCTGGTAAAACCCTAGAATAGATGCCTGTGGGGCTGAGCCCCAGCAGCGAGAGTAGCACTCAGGATGAGGTTTTGGGTGCTGGATGCGGTTTAGCTGGGTTTGAGGCTGAGCATTGGGAGCAGTCCCAAACCAGCGCCCTTTATGTGGGCAAAGCTGCACTCCCCACACGAGAGTGGCTGTGCTGGGATGGAGTGTGGGGAGGTGACCAGCCACTGGCAAAGGAAGGACTCAGGATTTCCACCGCTGAGAGGAGGAGGAGCTCAGCTGCCAGGGGCTATTCTGGCCCTGTGTCTCACACTCTGGGCACACTGGGAAACCTCAGGGAGCCCCTTGCCCCAGCTGGCTCATAGGAACCCTCTTGCTGCAAAGTCCAAGATTCAAACTGCCAGAATGTACCAGATATTAAGATTGCACTGAGTTTTTCCTGGGATCTTTGTTGCTTAGTGTCCCAATCCAAGATTCTTCACAGTCTCAGGAAATGGTACCCATACAGCTGACCTGGCCCTTGTCCTAATAGCTTTTGAATTTGCTCACTAATCCAAACTGTGGTTGAAAGAGCAAATGTTTTGTGAAAATAGATGGAAGAGATGCCACCAATAGTAAAATGCCCCATAGCAAGCACAACCCATAATGAGACACCAGAAAATCTTAGCAGGACAGTGGTGGGGGAAAGGAATGGTTTGCCCAGAGATTGGCCCCGAAGTTTGCAGTCCCTAGACAAATCTGTCCAAAACTGGGCTTGTCCTAGCTCCATGAGCTGCTCTCTGCACTGTTCCCAGCACAGATTCCCTTTGCTTCTGCTCCAGTGCCTGCTCCCACTCCCCATCTCAGTTTGCAGGAGGGCCACAGAGGAGCTCAGGCTGCTGCGTCTCCTGTGCTCTGCCCACCCTGGCCTCTCAATGCAGCCTTTCTTCACTGCCTGCGGAAATCCACTTCCTCCAGCACCATTAGCCTTACAAATAAAACCCTGAGTAATTTTGGTCTGGGCATTTTTCTGCCTCTCCCTCCCATGCCGAGCTGCCCTGCAAGCAGTGAGAACAGCGCAGGGCTGGGAGAAGCACAAGCACATAAAGTCCTGTCTGTGGCACCACCGGGGCCACACACACAGGTGGGCAGTGTGTCCCCTTCAAGGTCCCACTGCCAATTTGCTATGATTTTTTTCCCTTTGTTTGCCCAGGGTGAGGAGGAGTGGATGGACTCTACCCCACCCTGACAGGACAGCTCCAGCTCTCCTGCACCCAGATTTGAGCCACAGCTTGGTCCTCTCCTCAGAGTGGTACCTCTAGCTGTGTGACCCTCAGCTGCACCCTCAGCCCAGCCTTTCATGCCATGCCATCAGTCTTTGATGCCATTTCTACACGTGCTCTTCCCTCAGCCCCAGGGGCAGGGTGGACCTTCGCTCCCTGCTGCCCTTCCAGGGCCTGACGTGCTGGGCAGGGGCAAAGCACTCACCTCCTTCAGCTCCTTTGGCCCCATCCCACCAGGCAAAGGTGAGCAGGGACGATCCAAAGTGCAGAGGCCCCTGTCCCTCCTTCCTTTCCACCAAAACCCTCTGGGTGGGCAGATAGAGTTCTTGCTGCAGGGGTTTCCGTAGGTCTGTGATCATCCCCACAATGCTCTATGGGGCAGCTTTCATAAGGCTCAGCACCACTGAGGTCTGAGGTCATATCCTGAGCGCTGTAGGACTGCCCAGGGCAGGGTCAGGGCAGGATGCATCCTCCAAGCCCATGGAACCAGCAGTTACAGTTAGAAGGGCCTGGGAGCTGCTCAGGGCTGGGCAAGCTTCCTGATGTCCGAACTTCCCCCAGCTCAAGCCACGCTGCACTGGAGAGCAGGCTCCCTGCTGACATGGGGCTGCTATTAAGGCAACTGGCTAATTAATTTCTCCTAATGACGCGAATGCTTCCTCCACTGCAGCTGTGACTCCTGAGGTAAGCAGGGCCAGGCTGTCTGATGCCAGAGCTCCCTGCTGCTGCTGTATTACTGGGGTTACACAGCCCCAGAGAAGGGCAGGCTTCCCAGGCCATGCATGTTGGTGTGCCCAACAGCCTCTGGGCAAAGGGGTCTTCACCACAGCTCAGTCCCCTACTGAGGAACAAAACCAAACAGCATGGGAGTCTCCCAGGCACCTTCCTGCCAAGCAAGGTGCTCCATAGCTGCATGTGGCCACTGGAAAATAACTGGCTGCTCTGACAGTGGTAGCTGAGCAAGGCAGCCTGCTCTTCCTTTTCCCTGCCACAGGAATTTGGGATAAGCCCCCTCACCTCTAAATGGGGGAACAGTTATAGAGCTTCAGGCAAACCTGTGGGAAAGAAGTTTTTTCCATCTCTCTTTCCCCTGGCTGGGTGAGGAGGGTCTCACATGGCAGGGCCAGGCAGAGCGTGACACCCGGGGGTGCTGTGTCCTGCAGGCAGCGATCAGGCTGGTGCTGCCCCACTGTGTGTTCTGGGCATGCCTGTGCTGTTTAATGGGTATTCCTAGTACTGAAGTACCTGTCCTTTGCATTTATGGTGCTTTTGCAGGGCTACTCATCCCTGTTCCCGCAACTCATGCTCTGCCCTGCTCTGCCATGCCACCGTTGGCTGGTTGTCCTGGTTCCCAATGCAGTGCCATCTGTCGAGGTGGTAGCCTCCCCTTTTTGTTGCCCGGGGTTCAAGCCTGTGGCTGGGTATCCACAGATGCCCTGAGGTGGCATCTTCTTGCCTGCCCGGGCAGTTTGGGTGCTGGCCTGTCCCTCCCCAGCACGCATTCGCTCAGCACCCCATATCTAATCTGCCCCCGTCTCGTGCTCTGCTCATGGCCACCTGCCTTCTCAGTCAGGAGACCTGGTTTCTATTCCTGTCCCTTACCTCAGGCCTTGCTTTGCAGCATGCCCAGCCTGGCAGCTTTCCAGGGCTGGACTGGGTGCTCAGCATCCCCAGTTTGGCACCCCTAGTTTTGCTGCCTGCACAGCAGCTCACAGAGGCCACGAGGGGTGCAATGAATTAAACTGCTGCCATGAAGAGCTTCGCTGTGGTCCCCGAGCAGCCTGCAAGGTTGGATCCATGCCTACACCTCCCGCCTGGACTCCTCGCAGCAGACGGGGTCTGTTCAGCTTCTCTCAGCCAGGATAGGCATGGGGACAGTCTGGGCATCAGCCCTGGCAGGGAGAGCACTGGAGCCTGAGGCAAATGCAGCCCTCTGGCATCCTGCTTCCATCGAGGTCCTGCAAGCTATCCAACTGGAGCTGAGTTTACAAAGCAGTTGCCCCTTGTACCGGATCCTGTCTCTGAGCCTCATGTTGTCGCAGTGAGGCTGTTTTCTCTACGGCATCCCTGGGTGCATCTGGCACCTTCCTGAAGGGCTCCAGAAATCTCTTCTGTCGCTTGGGGTTTTTTTTTTAATTCCAGGAAAAGAGATCAGGCTCAGCTAGTATCTAATCAGCAGCTATTCCAGTTCTGCTTTTAAATCAAATGAAGAGCCTTGGTTTTAAATCCCACTATATGGTTTTATTTGCATTTATACTCAAGCTCTTTTTCCTTGAAGAGATTGTCTAATTACTGTTGGTTGGTAACCATAAAATGTAATAACTGGCAACAAAAGATAATTTCTACACTTAATGAAGTAGTTTGCTTAGCAATAAGATATAACTGCTTTGATACATACAGGTTACAGTTTATGCTGTTACTTTTTAAACATTGTATTTTTCCATTTTACTAGGTTGTTTGCAAATGGAGCTGTTACACTTAAATGGAAATTGAATTTCATTTAGTGCACCAAAATAGCATTGTAGAAGGGTTTGGGTGCCTTTTCAATGAATCAGAGCAGTGGTTTGACATGCATTCTGTAGCAAGCTGATTTAAGTGAGGTGCTAGCCTCAGACAGTGACAGGCTGTGCAGGAAGATATATCCACACCAGGGAGTCCTGCTCCCACTGTCACTTCCTCTGAAATCCTGGGTGAATCAATCTCATCTTTGTGCTTAGCTCTCACCTGAGACTCTGCACCTTTTCCAGCGGTGGCTGCAGCCTGCATCTTGCTGCCCTGCTCTCCCTCAGTCCCCAGCAGCCAGCCTGCCATGGGCTTCTTTACCTTATGTGGCTCTCCTGCATCTCATCCTAAGAGGGATTTTAAAAACAGTGTTCAAGTCTATGGATTGGAGCTGGGTTTGGTGGGGACCTTTGGGGAGCTCAGGCTGCTATCCTGCTCAGACAGGAAGGAAGATGCAGAGGATTCTCCTGAGAGTGGCAGGAGGGTTGTGGCAGAACCTCACTGATGGGTATGTCCAGCTGAGGCTCTGCTCTATGTCCCTGTTTTATTCTGAAAAACTAACAGATGGTGGGGTGGCTGCTGTGGCAGACGATGGAGACCATGGTCCCCGCTCTGCGTGACTACCCTGGCACAGCAGTGACTCTCTGTGCTGCTTGTGCAAATCTCCCTCAGCCCCTCGCTTGGCCCCAGCCCTGAATCTTGGACAGGGAGCGCAAGGCAGGAATGGCCCCGTCTCCTGCAGAGCTGGCTTCCTTCACTCCTCTCCGTTACGGCATAATTTTACCATGTCTGTTCTGGAGCTGGTAGGAGCTCGGGTTGATATGTGGAGGTCCCTCAGTGTTGTCAGACAGTGCTGGAGAGGGGTCGAAGCTGTGGGCTGATGTTCAAAGCCCTCCCTTCCCTCAAGGAGCTGGGAGTGTTTCCCACCCTTGTCCAAGGCAGGGGCTGTTTCTTGGTTGGCTGCATCCCTCCTCCCCTGGGACTGCTCTCTTCCTTTGCCCCTCTTGTTTCCCAGACAGAGGTCACCGCAGTCAGCACAGTCTGATGGGAGCTGCTGCTCCAAATCCACCAGCCCTGCCCTAATGTGGTCTGGGATCTCTGGTTCTCACCACGCACAGGCTGAGCCTGGAGGTTAGCACAGACATGGGGCAGGAGTGGGGCTGTAGCCAGGGGACCAGCTCTGCTTCAGCAGGCACCTCAGTGTAACCAAAGCGAGCCCACCCTTGGTTCCCTGTCAGGGAAACAGAAATACTCTTAGGATCAGAGGTCTTGCTTACAGATCCTGGTACAGTTGTAGCTGCCTTATTATTGATCCAAGGGCGAGTGCACCTTTACTGGCTGTCCTGGGGTGCTGCAACTGTGAGATCCTGGAGATGCACAGAAAAGGTGAAGCATCCACACTAACTCTTTCCATTTGCATCTGAAACAAGAAGGACGTGGTTCCCTCTTGTCTCCTGAAGCTGATGAGGGCAATGCCTTAGGCAGTACAGCCATGGCTTTCCTGGCATGCGGTGCAGGAAGCAGAGCTTCTCCAGGAAGACGCCAGAGGAACAAGCTCTGGCCTGCGTCTCTATAGGTAACCGGTACACAGCTAAAACCATCATCACCCAGTGACTGGAGCAGCAACAACAGTGCTGGAGCTGGGGTTTTTCCGACCTGTTGGGTACCAAGCTCCAGAGCAGACCAGGAGCTGGACCCCTGAGGATCGCAGCCCGTGCGGGGTTTGCTGGGTCTCCCCCAGCACAGGCAGCTGCGGCAGCACTCTGCTCTCCCCTCTGTACCTCAGGGTTTGCACCGGGTTTTGTTTATGTGGCATTGGATTGCCCTTTTGGATGGACGATAAAACTGGCAAACAAAGCTGTGGCATTGCAGCAAGGCGCTTTGGAGGAGCGTTTTTATTTTAAACTAAAACTGAAGTAAAACTCAGCACTTGTACCTTTGACACCTACAGCTCACAAGCACCAAGTTGCACCTCTGGGGCATTTCCCTAGGTGCTTTGCTCCATGACTGTGCTATGTGCCCTTACCCCTCAGGAGCTGACAGACCGAGTGATGGGAATCTTTTGTCTGCCTGTCCCCGGGTGATCAGGATTTACTCAGTCCTTTGTTCCCTTGGCCATTTTAAGACTCTTGCCTTCTCAACCTTCCCACCATCATCTCTTAACGTCTTGAATCTTTGTGTTAGTCTGGATTAGGCTCTCCTTTTTTTCAGGCTCTCCTTTGTTTCCTGAGCTGGGTGTGCTGTCATGTGCTGGGCTGGATGACTTGCTAATTGAGGTGCCATCAACACTTGCCATACTCAAAAGTCCCTTGTTCTTCACCTGCCAGTTTAAAATCTCTTCTGCAATTCTCTACAAACCAGATTTTACACTCCACAGTGCTGTGTTACACCAGAGCCAGAGAGGCTCGTCCACCCGGGAACCATTTTCTTTGGCAGTGATGGACACCAGATAATTTTGTGGGAAGAAGCCAAGTGGCTTCTTGGAGAGAAGAGCTTAGGGAAATGCTAGTCCCACTAGCTCTCCCTCCTGCAGACAGCAGGAAGCTGTGCAGCGGGGTGGGGGGAGCTGCTTGTCCCCACAAGCCCTCCTGTCCCACAGCACCGCGTGGCAGGGGTGCCAGTTCCTGGCATGTGGGGAGGTGTCCTGGTGTGTAGGGCCCAGACGCATCTGCCCTCCCTCTGACTTTCCTTTTGTGAGTAAAAGCGCCCGTTTCCCCCCAAAGTTCAGAAGTTCAATCTGTCTGGGTTCTGCAGATCCACCAGAAGTTCAGACTGTCTGGGCTCTGCAATAGACTTTGCACGGACCCGTTTGTCTATTACCCTAAAGTTCAAGAGTTCGAACTGTAGTCAAACGGTCTGGGTTCTTTGTGGCTTGAGGTTGGTAGAGACATTAAGACCCATTTCTCCTAAAGACCCTCCCCCATCGAATTGCTCGTAAAGTCATTAGCACCCATCTTGCCTATCACTTTTCTAGTCAGAAACTGGCATGATGGTTTCAGAGTGGCTCAGGCCTTTGTGCAAGACAGCTCTCCACAAATCTTTCCTCTGCATGACTCAAGTCATGACTTGCCACCCCGTGAGATGCTGTCCAGGGCACAGGCCAGCTATTCAGAGCAGCACATAGCCAGGCTTAACACTGGCTGGGCACCTGGCCACCACCTTTCCTGTTTACCCCACGGTGACAGCACAGCTCTGTGTCTCTGGCTGCGTAGGAGCAGGTAGTTGGGTGTTTACTGAGCAAGCATCCGCCAGTGCCCAGCCAGCATCCGGAGCTGGTGGGATCCCACCCCATGCTGAATAGCAGTGCTGGGTTTAGGGCTGGAAATTGTCAGATGAAGAGCTGAGCCTTTTGGTGCCTGATCCCAGGAAATGCAGTGCTCAGCTCTTTTCCTTCCAGGTGTTACTGGTGTAAGCGTATCCTACACCTGAGCTCCGTGGCAGAGCTTGCTTTATTTGGAGGCACCTTCTGGCCACACAGAGCTGGATCCAGGCAAGGCCAAGGGGAGCATCACTTAGGCCTTTGGTCTTCATGTTTAAGTAGCCCCAGCTGGGGTTCCCTGTGAAAGCTTGTTCTCTGAACGTGCCGAGCAGGGTTGTGCATCCCTGCGGGAGCCCTCCTGAGACTGGGGCCCCAGGCTGGGGAAGCACAGCTCCATCAGGCTGCTCCAGGATTTTGAATTCTCCAGCTGGTCAGGGTACTGCAAAGGTCTTGAGAGAGCAATGTATTGTGTCTTTTTTTAGGGCCTGTTGAGTGCTGTAGCTGAAGAAGTGCTCTGATAACTGTATCTGTTCTGAAGAGCTTTTAAAAACTGCTGAAATTTCCCCAAAACAGTATAAGAATGGGCTGCTTTGCTGGTGGATGAATGTTTCTTGCTGACAGCATCCACTTTGGATGCTTCTTCACTGTGGAGAGAAGGGGCATGATGATGGATTTGCTTCAGTACCTTTATATTTTTCTGTAATTAGCTCATCAGTCCTCTGTGACTTGGGTAGAAACTTGAACAAAAATTGTCAAAATATTGACTATGACATGTTTTTAAATTGGAGAGTCCATCCTGATGTGGCTACATTTCTCTGTTTTCTTCCTGTTTATGCCCTGAGAAACCATCACAGGATCTGTGTTTATGAACGGGCAGTGTTAGAGCCTTGTGGTTTTCCTCCTGCCGTATGCTGTCATACTGTCTAGCAGCTGTGGACCTGGGGGTGTCCTTGCTTGCTGCAGGTTCCCTTCAGGGAAGCTGGCCCTTTTTGCTGTAGTGGGAGGCTGAGTAGCTCCCCATTTCTATGACAAGAGTTGTACTTCATGGTGGTGATGTGTTCATAAATAGCTCACGAAGGTGGCTCCCAAAGCACACCACCAGCCCTGTTAGCTGTAGTGCTCTCTTGCTACCCATTTCACCTTTCCCTCCAGCAGACTCCCACACTACTACTAAGGTGACTCACACTCTATGCTTTGCCATGCACAGTCTTTTAAAATATCACTTTTTTCCACTTCATTGGGCCAGGGGATCTAGAGAGTCTTCATCCACATTTCCCTCATTTGTGTTTTTTCAGCACCACTTTTGACTCCTTCTCAATGAACCAAGGAAGACTTACCTAAATTTCTTATAAAATCAGGTCTCAGGTGATAATTTTAACAAACCCAAATCCTCTAAAAAAGTTTAAAAGTTATTCCAGGATAGAGGGGTTGGTGGTGCTGACCCTACAGAGCAACAACACAGGACTTGAGGGAAAGGAGGGTAAAGGAGAAGTCCCCTAGAATAGGTGCCTGCCTCAGAAAAACCAGGAGGACAGAGGAGCTGTTTGAATCCCTTTCCCAAGTGTGAACCTGTGCTGGATTTGGAGTTAGGGGGATAAAGAGGTTCAGTTTCTGTCCTTCCCCTGTTTCTCCTCTCAGTGTAGGATCTCTGACAAACTTCTCTGTTCCATAGGAGGGGGTCAGAAGACAGCAGAGGCCTTGGTGACATCATCACCTTTTCCAAGCACACTGCTAACCTCGCATCAGCCAAGGGAAGCCTCTGATTTCAGTCCAGTGACTACTGCCATTCCTCAGAGAAGCCTGGAGAAAAACTTGACTGCTGCAACACTCAGTGCCACTGGGGCCCATGCTACAGAGGTGGAGAATGCCTTCATCCCTACCACCCCCATGGCAGGCTCCAAGGCAGAGAGACTGCAGGTTTCTACCACTGCCAGTCCTGGGGACATCACAGTTACACATCCTGAGCATGACAACATGAGCTTGTCAGTCAACAGCAGCACTGAAATCCCCTCCTCTACCTTGACTGCCAGCACTCTGGAAGAAAACCAGCCCAGCCATGAAGCCACAGAGCCTTTCAGCACAACTGAAGAAACGGATGATGCCAGCAGTGCCACCCCCACGCTTCCTCTGAACACTGTGCCAGGTAAAGTTTTGCCTTTACTGCCTGTGCACAAAGTCCTGCCTCAAGGATGCACAACCTGAAAATGTCTGAGCTCTCCTAGTAACTGGAGAGAGGGAGAAGAAGGAAATGAGACACTAAGCAGAGCCAGTTCAGTGCAACTTGTTTGCAGAGGTGTTAGTTCAGCATCCTCTTTGCAAGCCCCATTAACTTTGGTTTTAATTGTGCTGGCTGCTTTCTGATGAGGACATTGATGGTGTGCAGGGACATCCTTTATATATCTAATCTGAAACAACATGCCTTAGCTGTGCTGCTCAGCTGGGCCTTTCTGGCACCAGGGCTGGGGGCTCAGTGTGGGCCTTCCTGGGGAAGCACACTCACCCTTAACACAAAACATGGACATGGGCAGGTGACAGCTCATCCATTCCTGGGCAACCACGGGAAACCCTACCCTACCTTCAGATCCCTCTGGGCAGCATGGGGACTGGCTATAGGGTCTGCAATCCCAATTTTGCCCACCTTGGGGCCTGCCAGGCTGTCACACACCCCTAATGCAAGGCAGATACTGATTGATTACTGATTTGTATGGTGTTCATGCACAACTGCATCGTTTTCCCTGGCTTGTGTCACGTGGTCCTGCTGTTCTGTGACACATCGACACAGCCTCAGGGGATGCTGCTTCCTAGTCCCTGGGCAGCCCCCTTTGTGCTCCCTGTAAGGAGAGATGAGAGGCCTTTCCCATTGTCTTGCTCTGGGGCGATCCCCAGCTGTGTGTAGAGTTGTTCAAACTTGTCTGCTTGTCCTTTGTCCCCAAGGACAGGCCTTGTGGGCCCAGCTGAGCTTGGCTGACATTGCAGATTGGCACATATGAGAACTGAGAGGACTTTCTAAGCACTGTGGCTTATAGTGTGGCTCAGCTGTGGCTGCGCTAAACGTTCTGCTTGTTTTCCAAAGGATTGACAATAAGCTGCTATTCCTATAGTCCTTTCAGTCTTGCTTCCATCTTGTCCAGTCCCACAGACCAGTGTGGTTGCACTGGATCCTTTGAAATAACTGCTTGTTCCTATTTTGCAGCAACTACTAACAGCTCCCAGCCAGGGCTTTTTGATGGGCAGACCCCGGGGCCAACAGCAGCAAGGTCTGAAACCAAGCCAGGAACGAGCCCTGTGGGTGCCACAGAGGAGAGCACTGTGGAGCCCAGAGCTTCCTCTGCTCCCATCTCCACTGCACGGAGCACGTCCTTTGCTACTGCCTCCAGTACTGTGGCGGTGAGACCCCTCGTGACCAGCCCCACGTCTGCCAGCACAGCTGCCATCCCCACCAGCTCACCTACATCAGCACAGTCATTGGAGCCCAGGCATGAGAAGGCTTCTGTGTTGGATGTTGGTGATGATAATTCAGGTAAATGCTCTGCTTGTAATGGGCTGGCTAGGGAGGTGGTGGAGTCACCTCCAGTCCCTGGAGGTGTTTAAGGAAAGACTGGACATAGCACTCAGTGCCATGGTCTAATTGACCTGGTGTTTGGTGTTTGGCCATAGATTGGACTTGATAATCTCAGAGGTCTTTTCCAACCAAATAGATTCTGTAACTGGTTTTTCCCTGTTCTCACAAAACATGGCAAAATGCTGGGGCTATCTCAAATTGCCTCTTGGTTGTGCTGAGCAGAACCAGAAACGACATACCTTTGCTGTTCCAGCCCTTGAAGGCTCCCCTTTGGCCTCATTCCCTTGGTCTCCTTGCAGAGCTACCCAGTGTGGCTGGTACAACGAGGGCTGATCCCTTGGTAATCACTGTGATCTCCGTCTTCATTGTCATGGTGGGCATCCTGGGCCTGGTGGGCTTCTTGAGATACCGCCAGCACAACAACCGCATGGAGTTCCGGCGCCTGCAGGACCTGCCCATGGTGAGTCACACCTTCAGCCCAGCCTGGTGTGGGCTTGCCACTGACTGCTTTGCAGTTCTCCTTCTACTACTTTAGCAATGCTTCGGGTATTTAAAGCAGCACCAATGCTGATCACACACTCCTGTTCCTTCTTAGGTCCCTCTCCTTCCATCCAGGGTTTGAATCAAGACAGCAAGTCTCAAGGCTGGGCACTAAAGAAGCTCTCTGCCTTCCCCTCACTCTGCAGGGGAATGCTGAGAGGTTAAATAGAGAGAGGAAGGAGAGCTCCATCCAAACTTGTCCTGAAATGACACCTTCCTAACCTCTCCTCCTGTTTTCTGATATATTTGCTTTGTGACTATGACAAAGCAGATTCTATGCTCTGTTCCAGGGAGGTTGTCTGTCTGTCTGTCTGTGTTTGACCCTTTGGGAATATAAAAATAAAAGAGGGTTTCAGAAGCTGGACTAGCTCTCGGGAAGCTGCAAATAACTACCTGCGCTTTCTGGGACAGAGGAGTACTGCAGCTAGCAAGCAAGCTGATGCTGTTGCAAGCAAGCTGATGCTGTTTCAAGCTGAGTGGAGTTTTCAACAGCCAGGGTTTTCCACATCCCTGCAGCAGGCAGGCAGTTCCTGCACTCACCTCTTCTCTCCAAATGCTGCAGCAGGAGGGAGACTGACAGTCCAAAGATCCAGGAACTGCAGAGTGACAGCATTTAGGTGGATGGCTGGGCAGATGGCCACAGTGTGACCATGTGGCTGAGAAGGCTGTGCTGCCTGCACAGCACTCTCCCAGGCTGGGACCATGATGACATCATGCAGACATCTCATTAAAGCACCCTCTTCTCTGCTTCTAGGATGACATGATGGAGGACACCCCTCTCTCCCTCTACAGCTACTAGGCAACCAGGCTGTCCACTGCCCAGAGGAAAAGGCCTTGAGGACTTGGTCCCAGACGATCTGCTGAGGAATGAGGGGCTGTGATTTGCACACAACTGAAAGATCCTTTTCAGATGGTTTTTGGTTTTAGACGTTTTACATAGTTCAGTGTTGAAGTTTCTATGCTGCGAATCAGAGCCCAAGTCTGGCCCTTTTCTCCAGGCTCTCCTCAAAACAATGCCCTGAAGAGGTGTCTCCTCCTTTTACTGTGGCAACCAATTAGCCAAGACAACCTCTGCCATGGGGTTCTGCATGGCTCTCTTCTGTTCATCTTGGTGGCTGCTGCTTTCAAAGGAGGTGGGCAAGTCATCCAGACTAGGGCTCTTAACACTGGTGGTGTCAGCACAGTGCTAGCAAAGGAGACTGCTGTTTTCTGAGGTAGCCAAGGATACGGAAATCAGTTCTCTTGGGCTCCCTCTTGTTCTGTATTTTTAAGGTTGTTTGTTTTGTGGGTTTTCTTGCACTTTTTTTGTTCCTGTTTCAGCTTTAGTCCCAGGATTGGCATTGCCCATCCTGAAACCTATCCTACCAGGAGGATAAAAGACTACTCTGCTTCCTTCCTACATGCATACCTTTTCTCTTTAACCAGGGAAAACATTTTTGTGGCCACTGGAGAAGTGCCCCTGCTACTTGATGTTGCTTTGAAGTTGCTGGGAGGAAAATTAACATAATGTTAGTTTAACAGAGCTTGATAGGACTCGGTCTATTGCCAATTAGACACACTAATTTGGTCTCACCAAAATTAGGAAATGATGTCTCCTACACTTGATGCTTTTGGCATATGTGTAAACTCCTTTCCCAGGCTCAGTAAATGCTTGTGGTCCATTTCCCTGCCTGGACTAACACAAGCCTTTCCTCAGGTGCCTCCCATTTTGCTTCTAGCATCTGATGGGTGGAAGTTGTACAAAACTGGTACTTCACTCTCCCTCCTGTGCTATGCAAGGTCAAAGCTCCTCTACTTTCTGATGTTGGTCTTTTGAGCCAGTTGGTGTCTTGTCATGAGGACAGATCCTGGATGTAGGTGCCTTCCTTACCTTACCTTTCTTGGTGTTAGGCTGATTGGATTCTGCACTTTGGCCTGAAAATATCACTGCTGTAGACTGCATCCAAGGCTCTTGAGGCTTCTCAAGGAAACCCACAGACCAGAGCCTCTGAGTGTAAGTCAGATCTTTTGGTGCCCTACCCTCAGATAGACCAGAGTGTGTGTGTCCTGTCAGTCTTCATGTAATTACACCTGCTCCTGTTTTCTAACTCACATTTGACTGCAGGTAAATGGAAACACATGCCTTCTTTAGAGTGTTTGATTTCTGACTAAGCCAGTTGCTCCCTCAGGATACAGCAAGGGCTAGAGATTATCTGCCACATTGCTCCTACAAGCCTCAGTTTCTCCTCTCCTTTCAGTAGCAACATCACTGAACCCCACAAAGGATAGATACCAGGCCTCACTTGCAAAAGTACCCTTTTTTTTCCCCAGTTGTTGGTTGTTGTAGCAGGGAAAGGGGAATTTCCCCATCAGCTGAGCTCTGGAAAGCCCAAAGATAGAGCAGAACCAGTCTGGGTCAAATAGATGAACTGGGTAAGGCAGCAGTTCCTCCTCCCTGTGTTGCTGCTTCCAGAGTGGCTGACAAATGGCTGCAGTGCAGTTGGGGTTCAGCTGTTGGCTTTGGCCTTCCATCTGTGTATTGTAAGGATGCCCAGTAAAACAGGGAAGAAGGGTTGGTTCTCCTATGATTACATGAGAACTAAAGAGCAATTGTCACAACTCCAAAGCTTTTGTATCAAGCATTGTCTGCACAGAGTGATCTCCCTAGCTACAGACTTGTTTTCCCTGCCGGAGGGCAGGGTGCTCCTGGTTTTTGGCACAAAGTTGGCAAGTTAGTGGTGGAAACTAGAACTCCATCCTGGCTGGAACTGGTGCAGGCTGGCATATCTGGGAAGTGTCTCTGCACACAATCAAAAGGGCAGGGGCTGGTTGTTCTGGTTTCCCATGCATCGCTGTCCAGGGGAAAGGGGTGAGGAAGAAAATTCGCCCAACACCAAAGTGCAACTTTCTTTGTAAAATATGTTGATAGTGGATTTTTTTTTCTGCAATAAAGTTACAGATGCCAAAAGTGTCTCGGTCCTCATATTTTCATTGCAAACATCTAACTGAAAAGCTTTTATAGATCACAATGAATCCTGTGATAGATAAACAGCAGCAGTTTAGGGCACAAAGACTCACTGAGCTGATAACTAGAAAATGCCAGACAGCTATGCAACATAGCTCTGACAGTTCAGAAGGACACCACCCCCTGCCTGTGTTCCTTCTTGTCAGGGTCATTCCTGGTCTGGGTTGACTGAGATTAATTTCTGTACAGTTAAATCAGATGAAATCTGTCTTAGAGAACCACACTAGACCAAATAATAGAATCTACGCCCTTAGACCCCCTTCCTTTGCCTCTGATTGAAGGTATTCTCATATTGTCAACTGTAACCCCAAACCTTATTTACAGAAATATCCTGAAAGCCAGCCTAATCCAAACCTAAGTAGCATCATCTGTCATGCTCCTTTCTACAGTACAGCAGACAAAGTAAACTGAAAGGCACATATGTCTTTTAGTTGAGCTTTATTGCTGTTTTGAACTCTTACCTTCAGAGCTCAGACCTGCAGGGACGTAAATGCTCAAAAGCCCAGCTTCTACTACAGACCTGGAAAGAGTCTCTCCTGAGCTAATAGTCTCTCCTAGCTGTTAGAATACTTTGGCAAAATCAGTCAGCTCATGTCACAGACTGTTTGTGTTGAAGATTTTCTCTTGCAAAAGCAAAATGCGGTGAGAGAAACTACTTGGTAATTTGGCTTATGCTGTTTTCTAAAGAGTTCCCACACAAATCTAGAAAAGCAAGGCCATGGAGGATCTAGGGGAGAGCAAACAAAGACTTGGTAGCCTAACAAAGTGCTTGCTGAGTAATCTGAAGACATGAGGGTGAACTTTAAATGCTGCAGAGATTTCAGTCCTGTCCCAACGTACTGTCAGGAAAATCCACCGATGCCAGAGGTTTATGTCCAAAAAGGAGACAAGTCCTGTAAATTTTATTTGAATAAAGGGAGAGAGTTCACTCCCGGCCGCGTGTTGCCCTCTTCCTTTCCCCACTGCTGAGGTGCTGGGAAGGTACAGCCTTCCCGAACTGCCTACCACATATTCCCCCTTGAACCTACTGTTTTACCCCAAAGTTCAGAAGTTCAGGCTTGTGCAGACCCATGTCTTTTTCAGGAGCCAAACTGTCTGGGCCCGGTAAGGAACCTGCTGCTCAAAGTCAGTAGAGGCATTAAGACCCATTTAAAAGACGTTAACACCCGTCAGGTTTTTTATAAAGACGTTGGGACACATCTTTCCTCTCGATACAACCATACAAAACAGAATAACTAAGTAACAACAAACATGCCACAGCTAAGCCAGTCTTCTCAGGTCTAAAGTCAGCATTATTCTGGTGGTTTGTGTTGGAGTTTTTCTGTTCTGCCTTTTTACCACCAAACCCACTCAGAGCTGATTCATTCTCTGCTGAACAAACTGCTGAACTGCCTTGTTGGAGAGGTAGCACAGAGCAGGGCTGTGTCAGCTGGAGAGGCAGCAGCAGGACAGGCTCGTGCAGGCAGCCACCCCTGGGATACACGAAGCTTTGCCCAGTCGAGTTCCAACCTTCCAGCCAGATGAAACAACCTTTGAGGCGGCCAAGTTTGGAGACGGACCATGGGCCAGTTGTGTGGGCTTCACCTTTCCTGTGCAGCAGAGAACAGACAGAACCAGAAACCAACTGTTGCCAGCTTCTGCATTTCTTGAACATAGCTGTTACCTCTGATGGGGGTTAGTTCTAATGCCTCCTAGGCTAAGGCACAATTATATTATTAAGTAGCAAGGGACCAAGAATCAACTGAATCACTTAGGTTTAATGTTAAATAGAAGGGAAAGAAACCTAGCTAAAAGAAAAGCAGAGTCTAAGACCCATCTGCCTCCTCTGCCCTCCACTCGTCCTCTCTCCAGACTCGTGTTTGGAAGGGAAGGGGATTTGAGAAGCTGAAAAGTGACAGTCCCAGAGCCGCTGTGCCATGGGTGGGGATACCTGTGCCTCATGCCATTTCTCTGCCCACTCAGTTGTCCTTCATGGCTCAGTGTCTGTATTTTAGCTTTAGACACTGCATTTAACCATCATGTCACACCGCAAGTCTGTAAATAAGGCTACAGGGGCTGTTCAGAGACAGAGAAACTGCCACGAGGAGCACTGGAGTGGACAAGGCAGTGCATGGGTCTTGTAAGACCAACCATCCCATAAGGCTTACCCCATGGATAATAGTCTCCTGTGCTTGCTACCACTTAAAGCAGAATGAAAAAGGCATTCCACTGATCCAAGGAGCAGGAGTGCAGAAGCAAGCCAGGGAGGCAGAGCAGTAAATTTTCAATAATGAAGGCTATGAAATGATGCAGAACCTGGAAGCTTTTACTAGCCAGTGTTCTTCTTGTACCCAGGGGAGAACAGAAATGCCTACTGTCATTTCCCAGACACCTGTGAAGCAAACAGGAAGCTGCATATCTCTGCATTACTTATACTTAATTTTCTATAACTGTATCAAATCAGTATAAATGTGGATTTGTCATGGGAGAAGGTGGGCAGTTTTTTTAAGTGTACCTCCTGAGCCTCTGGCTGTGATGTTCCCATGTGCTTGCTACCTCTGCTTCACTGCGTAGCAGAAATGAGACAGGAATCTTATTTCCAGTATTCCCTCCCATCCTTGACACAGAAAACAGAAATCATGCACTTACTGTCCATAAACCAGCCAAATTGTCAGTCCTACTGATGCATACCTAAGTGATAAGCAAAGCTGGAAGACCATGACTGCAAATATAAAAGTCTCCCAGCAGTTTCCCAAAACTGTTTGTGGTTTGGTTTGTTTTAATCTCCCAGGACTTTGTAACATAACAATGGCCTTCAAACTTCCCCACCCAAGCACATTTGAATGGAGACTCTTCCTCACTTTAATGCTACAGGGGTCATGTTTCCTCACAGATCTGAGAAAAATCAACCTTCATCCAGAGCACAACTTCAAAACAATCTCACAAGATAAAGCACTTAGAACCCCCCCAGAAGAGGGCCTTCTAACTGTGCCTGGTGTTACAGAGCTTGTGAACTAGATCCCCCACCATAGTTAATTCTGCAACATTGGTAAGATTTTATAAGAAATCATTAATTATTAGAAGAAGGAAGCGTAGATAGGTTGATAAATTAGTGCATTTTTAAAGACAAAGGGATTGATTTATTCACCTGCTTGACAGCCTGCACAGTCTTCCTTGGGCTAGTTCCCACTTCCTGTCCAATAAGAATACTTGAAAGACACTCAACACAGGTCTGCTTCACAGGCCCCTGCAGTTTAACAATGGTTAAAGCTTCAGTTCCTCTAATATTTTTTTCTATTCAATGACCCATCAGCCAAATAACCTCCTGAACCTAAAAACCAGCTTGATCTTGATCAGACTGACAGTGGTCACAGCTGCAAGGAAACAATTACATGTTTGTTCCTACTGTTCAGCTCCCTCTCTGTTCACAGGTAGACCAGGTTCCCCACCCACAGTTCATATAAAGAGCTAAGTAAGTTACCAGAGGTATCCTCCCTGTCATAAAACAGGTCTCCCTGTGATGAACTGCCCAGAATTAATATATCCCTGCAGCAGAAGCCTTTTGCTAGCTCTCTTTGAACTACAATGGAACATCTGTTGACAATCTCCTGCAGGGTAACTTCTCCCCTCCCCTCTTTTAATCCTCTCTCTCTTCCAGAAGTACACATCAGTTGCCACAGGACCACTCTCACAAGCATTAGAGTGTTTCATTTCACTGTTCATTCTTGGGACCAGTAGGAAGAGGGGTGATCAGTCAGCCCTGTATTTTCAGTATTTTCCTTGAAAATTTGCTGTTATGTCCAGACTCCTGAAGTTTTCAATGCTGAATTACAGGTTCTGCTTGGGACAAGACAAGGTTCATGGGTTCTTGAACATGACTTTCAGCCAGATTTAGACACTCATTTGATTCTGACTGAGTTTTACTGAGGACAATGGCATAAGTAGAAAAAGGTTTCTTTGTGCTAATCCTGGCTATGCCTTCTGATCACACAGGCAAATAAACACACTAACATGATCATTGCTTCAATTTCCCTTCTGATGAGTTTAGGGGCAGCATAAGAAATTTTGCCCACTTTTTCAAAAGGATCTCAATATTTTTAGGTGGAAGGCAACTGTGGACAATACTATTTGTGGCTGTCTAGCAGAAAGGGAACCTGCTTTCACAAAGGGCTTAGAGAGGCACTGGGAAAAGAGCTTCCTTTATTTTACAGAGTCTAAGCTGGTGTAATTCACCTCTTCCCTTCTCCTTCACCAGACAGCAATTCTAAAATTAAGTTATCTCAGAGGGAAATGGAATAAAAAATTCAAACCACATAAGGAAATTTCACGGGGCCCTTTTTTTTTTGCCACTGTGGCACTCTATTCTCATAAAACAAACCAGCAACCTCCCCTTTATCGGCGTAATGGAATTTTCTGTTCAAATAACAAGATTTCTCCACCTGTTTTGTGCCACACAAGAGGAAGCAATTTACCAGCACTTGTCAAGTCAGCTGCTCCATATTGGGTCTTGACAGGGTAAATCTATGGTCATTCTATATCTGTTCTGTTCTTGCTGAGCACAGTCTCCCTAAAAGGAAAAATCCAAGCCCAGCTCTACATCCCAGAGCTTTAGATAGCCAACAGTTTCAGCACAATCCAACATAACTCAGAACTCTCAGTATAACTGGGAGAAAAAACTAAACATTTCAAGGCATTAGTAGAGAAAACACACTAAATTCTCTCAATTTGTTCTGATCCACCAAGTGAGAGCTCAGAGGACAGGATCACGTATCCCATCCCACAGGAGAGGGCTGAAGCAGAGGACTGCATCAAGGAATTCTCTAACCTTGGAGGAACACCCCCACTGCAGCCAAGCACCACAGCATCTCCCCCTCTGCAAGCCAGCTGGCAGCTGCCAAAGCTGATTGACAAATCACAAATCAGGCCCTGCACCAGTGTCTGTCTCCTGCAGTGAAAGAGCAGAACACACAGCATGGTGTTGAAAGGGCAGAAGGGGCAGGTCTGAGCAAGGGGACATGAGATGGCAAACAACAGCTCGGGTCTCTGGCAGAGTGTGGGACTGGGCAGGTCTGTGAATGATTTACCAAGATGGCTGTTCCCCTTCCTGGAGTCGCCTTCCTTGGGTCAGCCCCACACCTCACAGCTTCCACTTGAGGAAAATGCAGGGAACAAGCAAGTCAAGAAGAGTTTGACTGCCCAGGGAAGCCAATATCCTTTCCATCTTTTAGTTGTTACCAACAGTAAAGAGTGCATCTTTTAGTTAACATTAAAGGTCATGCAGCTCTAGCCCAGGCAGGTCACTGCTGAGATCATCACTCCAGCTATTTCTAGCCACTTCTCCAGCACTGCTTTCTGCCAGCTCAAAACACAGCCTGGAGATATGGGTACAATCTACACCAAAAGACCAAAGAATTATCCTTCCCCAGCCTTCTTACCCTATATGCCAGACCTGAGAACAACAGCAGTCTATGTCTATCCCCTCCAGCACTGCTGGTTCAGTGTGGTCTGCAACCATCTCAAACCCTATTAAAAACATCCTCATTTATCTCCTGCTGAAACAGAAATACCAACAAGCATCCTCACAAGCTATGTAAGCTCAAATAAAAACAGGTGCCCATGATTCCAAGTGTCCTACACTAGCAAGCTGCCAACACAGCTACTGGGTGCCCCTGCCATGACAACCCCTGCAGGGTTTCTGATGCTACAGTCATAAAATATTTACTACTAATACTGCAGGTAATAGCACAGCAACAGGTAACTAGCTGCTTATTATTAAATGAGGGGGTTTGCTTGAACATTTGATCAGTGAAGCTCTATATAAGAGTCCCCACCGGGCATGTGCCTCAGAATAAATGTTAGAGGAAAGCTTAACCCTTTGATGGGACATGCAGGCTCCTCAGGCATTGCTCTAACAGCAACCTGACATGTTACAACTGCATCTGCAAAGCAATTAATTGTAGCAGGTTTGCTAGTAAGTCTGAATCAGCAGGATTAGTAAATTGGAAAAACAGCACATAGGGCAGTTTAACATGCCTTACAGCCTCCATTCACAAGAATCTTAAGCATCTTACTAAAGTAGGGCATGAATTTTTTTCTTTTAAAGGAACATTAGCCCTTTGTTCCTGATTTCTTTTAATGCTAAGTGTTAATGCAAACACAAGGGGGTTTTATATCCAAAAAGCAAGGCATAAATCCAAAAGGATGAAGAGGCTGAGAGGCAAACCTTCTTGAAGTGAGCAACTTTCACCTTCTCCCTGGCTGTGTGTCAGCACCAAAACAAACATGGAGCCACATTAAAAAATGGTATTTTGGCACTATCAGAGGAAGTGATAAGTATCATAATTGGCCCTCACATGCAGCTTTTCATTACCCTGACACTACATGTGGAGGGAGGATGAAAGAACAGACAGGCACACACATGTTACTTCTGTCCTGGCATAGCAATACTGCTCTCAGAACTAAGTTTTAAGTCTGGCCCAGGTGCTAGGCCACTATTCCAAACCGTACTGTCTTCCTGCCTCTAGGTGCCTAATACTCAGCCCTACAAGCAAGCTTGGGCCCAGCAAGAGCCTCTCATCCATATGACCTCTGGAATGCCCTGAACAGTAGAGCTTTGTCATCCACATTACAGCAGAAAACCTTTCCAGGTTCTTAAGATCCTGAGGGTGCAGGATCCAGCCACACTTACCTTCAGGCACCTCAATCTCCATGGCACTGGGAACCTCATTGGAGCTGAAATATCTGGGGTGGGAACCTCAGCCAAAGATGGAGAAAAACACTCAGCCTCACTCAGCAAGTTCTTGCTTCTCTCTAAAAGAAATGAAAGAAGTAGCAGATTAGGCCAAAAGTTCAAGGATAAATTTGCTGAGTCTAAGCATCCTCTGTCTACCTTTTGTGACACCTGTCACATGTGGAGAAACTGCTGTTATTCCAATGTAATAGCATTTTCTTATTCTTTTATGGGTGCAAGCAGTGGCACAAGGCAGCAGAAAAATGGTTCCATGACAGGCAAGAAAACATACTGGCAAAAATGTTCAGGCACTGGATTTCAACTCTTTGTGGCACCAACAGCTCCAGCCAGCTCCACATCACTCAGGTTTAAAACACAAAGAATCAGCCACCTAGTTTCTGCTCAAAGCCACGGTCACAATGCCAACCCTTCCCATACAGGGGTCAGTTTGTGTTGGAAAGGGACAACAGGACACCTGACCTGACCACGAGATCTCTAAACCAGAAAACCATATCCCAGATGGTTAGTTACGTTGGGGTAAGTGTGAAATCGCTCCAGCGATCTCTTCTTTCCCTGCAGGTGCCACGGATGTTACTTCCTTCCAGAAGAGACTTTTCACTTGATCTTTCAGATCAGAGACTGTAGGTCTGATTGAAGGATAACACTGGCAGTCCCTTATGCTTAGCAGTGCTTTCTGGAACAGTCACTGGGGGTGGGGATGGGGTGGGCACCACTTTGATGGAGTTTCCAGCAGTCATGCCTCACACAGCAGAAGGCAGCTCTGCTGAGCAATTCAGTTGTGTTTTCAGAGATAAACGGTCTGGCAGTAGAACCTCTGCCTCCCCACCTAGCCCTGATCACATTGTTCTCTCAGTTGTGCCAGCACAATTTTTTCCTGCAACAGCACTGTGAACCACACCACTTCAGGGGGGAAAAAAAAAAACCAACCAACAACAAAAAAGCCCAAACAATGACGCACTTGTTAGAACCAGCTCGGCTCCCTGATCGGATTTACAACACACCAACAACTGCAGTGGCAGAAATTCGGGAGGCAATGTGTTGTGAGGCCAGGGCAGGAAAATGCAGAGAGATGGGAACATTTTAAGCTGATGTTGACAGCACAGACAATATCGCCTGAAATCAGAGCTTAATAGGTGGGAGAGTGACATAATAAGGGAAGGCATTAGGCTTTTATAGAAAGAAATAGGGAATCAATATTTAATTACAGGAGAACTGCAATGAAGTTCCATTATTGAAAACATCTCACCAATTTGATACTATATTTGTTATCAAAGAAAACCTAATAATGAACCTACATTGACCTCTAGACTCAGTGTTCACCAATATTTTCCCACTAATAAAAATAGACATTTATATGTTTATGGTCAAGAGCTTGAAAGATCAGAAAACAGACAAGGAATTAAGATGTCCTTTAAGACCGTTTCAGTTACCAAACAGCCATGAGCGTTCAAACAATTTGTGTGAATCTCTCTCTCCCACAACAGGCTCCTACCTAAATGCAGAGCAATCGTTCTTTACCAGGGTCAGGAAAAGGTTTCAAGAGCTGTGGATGGAAAGCATAAGGAAAATCCCTTCTGTTACAATCAGTACAACATTATGTCTTTGTCATTTACGGTTGTGGAGAACAATGAGAACTAATGATCCTTTTCGTATTAATGCTTCATGATGACACCAAATCACACTGTGTCCCACGTGACATCAGCACTAGCCTGAGGGGGATGAATAAGAATGTTGTGGTTTTCCTAATAATAGGAAAAAAAACCCACAAAACCATACCTGGGACACAGACACCTCGCAGAGACGTGGCTGCCTTCCCCCAGGGAAGTGATACCTATTCTCTGGATGCTGTTTTACTGCAGCACAAAGCTGTTGCGGGGAGAGAATGCTGGAAACAGTGACATGAATCCTCAGCCAGACCTGTGACAGTTCGGACATCTGGCAGCTGTCCGAGGGCAGCTGAGGTTGGACAGAGGATACAACGAAACAGAGCCAAAAAGATCTAAGGATCCTCAGCAAGGAAGCTGGGATGTCACTCATTTCTCTCCAGGGAGCCGGTCAGAGCTCCCGGGTAGGGGTGGGGGAGAGCGAGGGCCATGCTAGTGGAGGTTTGAGGCACAAACAAAGCCAGTTCCCACCAGCAGAGCTCGGGGAGAAAGGAATGTGAGGGATGGGGAAACTGGGAAGGAATTAGAGCTCCAGCATTTCAAATGAGCACCTCTTCTTAAACCAGTTATTTCAGTCATTGCAGTAAAATGCAAGTTAAGTACTGTCCAAATAGCAACCAGGAGACTGCCCTGACAGAGGGCCTGGGTAGGAGACAGCAACACTCCTGACTGAACAAGGCAGATGAGGTGGCTCAGGGAACAGCTCCAAGGACAGCTGTGAAGGGAACAGCAGGTACCCATTCTCCACGCCCACGTGGAATGAGCAGATGATGCCAACCCTCAGGACACAAACGTCTCAGTAACAGAGGCTGCCATTTAGAATCATAGAATCAACCACCCTGTGTTGGAAGGGACCCACAAGGATCGTCGAGTCTGACTCCTGGCTCTGCATAGGACAACCCCAAAAATCACCTGTGTGTCTGAGAGCATTGTCCAAATGAAATCTGGCAGGCCCAGTGTTGTCACCCCTTCCCTGGGGGTCACCCCCTTCATGAGCTGCCTCAGAAAGTCTGAACGCCCTGCCTGCACTTAGCTAGGGATCATCTCCAGGAGAGGGCAGAAATTTAAGTCATACCTGCCTCAAGCTTTGCCAGTTCAGGATTTAAACGGAAGACCCACCTCAGAAATCTGGCAAATATGACACCTTCTGCATCAGTAAAACCGGAGCCACACATGGAAATGAACTGCGCTCCACAGGCAGGTACAAAGGACAGCTAGCAAAGAGAACGGCAGGATGAAAGATCAGTTCCCCAGCATCTCTGAGCTTGCCAGTCCAGTGCCTGTGGAAGCAATTGCCACAGCAAGAGCCGTCCTGCAGAGCTCTGAGCAGCCGCCAGCCAGCAGCACCCTCCTGTGACACATTCCTGCAGCAGCTCTTGTGGCACACGTGGGCCTGGGCATCCCCCAGCTCCCTGAAGGGGTATCCCCTCCACCCGATGTGACCCACCCTCTGTCGAGTGCTCCACACTTCCATCCTGACTTTGTACAAACTGTAAGATTGTGCTCTGTTAGACTGAGCTTTGTGGCTGCTCAGCAGATCTAGCACCTGAGAGGGAGAGGGCAATCACTTCCAAGCATTTTCCAGAGGCAACCCCTGATCCAGCACAGCATTAAACCCTTCAGAAAAATCTCAGAACAGCTGAGAAAAAGAAGGGAGCTGGACGTGTAACATGTCACCATTGGCAAACGCCTCATGTTTCCAGCACCAAAGATGCAAAGACCTTTCTGTCTTGTGTCCAACTCCTTCTACTCACTTGCTGAGCAGAGAGATGGAGCTACCTTGTGCCAGGCTACACTCACAGCCTCTTGTTTCTTCAACAGGACTTCAGAAATCTAGACAAGAAGTGAGCCGTGTAAGAGGCTCCTGTAGCTGTCAGTGCTTTGGTTCCACTGCCTTTTCTTCACTGCTTCCTAGCTTAGGGATCTGCTCCTACTGGAGCTCTTTCTCCTGTTTAAGTCAATCCACTGATTGAGATATTCAATGATGTGAGCGGATGGGCAGAAACAGATTTTGTACAAGGATTACTTATAATTTAATCCAGGAAAGAACATAGTTAAGTGGTCTGGTTCCCCTTCACAAACCGGAAATACAGGGAGATCTGGAAAGAACAAACCATAATTCTAAACAAGACTGATGGGATTGTTCTGCCCAGAAGGCATGGATACAATAAGGAAGAATTCTTGGGGTACTAGAAGATATGAGGAAACTCCACAAAGCAATAAGTTTGCATATCTGAGGCAGCTCTGTCCCCAAGAACTTGCACATTTGGTGTCCTGAACTTCATAAAACCCAGGACTACAGGCCGGAGAACATTGCACAAGTACTATAAAGATTATGATAAGCAGCTATAAAGATTAGGGTAAGGAGATCCAAACCTGAGGCTTGGTCTCTCCAGTATGGCAAGTGCACTGGTAGGGAACAGGGAAGCAGCAAAGAACGTGTACTTTCAGATGGGGAAGGAGGAAGGATTGCCAGCACAGAGGCCTCACTGTTTCAGTGAGCAGCACCCACCCACAGGGACAGGTGGGGCTTTCCCACAGAGTGCGAGAACAGGAAAATAACGCCTAATCCCCGGCGTTGTAACAGGGACGGGCACAGTGCCGGGACCAGCGAGGAGACCACAGCTGGACTGGGTTGGCTGAGCATGCTGGGGACACGGAGTCCCCTCCGGGGGGGCCGGCGCGGAGGGGAGGGCGCCGCGCACTACAACTCCCGGGGTGCTTTGCGCGCCGCACCGTCTCCTAGGAGACGCGGAGATGCGCGCCGGGGGTCCCGCCGGGCCGGAACTACCGCTCCCGTGGTGCCCCGCNGGGCTGCCCAGGGGACGGGGGGTACCGGGGGGCTGGTTCCCCGGGGAGCTCGGGGCGCCCCTCGGCCGAGCGGGGACCGGGAACGCCCCTGCGGAGCCGCTGCGGCCGGCGCGGGTCGATGCGCAGCGCGGGGTCCGGCCGGCCCGCCCGGGAGCGTGGGGCAAGGTGACCGGAGCGGCAGCAGCCGCTCGGGCCCTTGGTGCGGGCACCTGACCGGCGGGGGCGGGGGAGTTACGTAACGACACATCTGGCCCAGCAGACGGCAAAGTCCTCTAGGCAAGCTTAAATTTTAATCTAAGTGTGAAAGCACCTGTCTGTGGAAGTGCTGACCACCTCATCCGCTCCTAAATGGCCTCTGACCTCTGTTCTGCCCATGGGAGGGGCCTCCCTGCAGCCTCTGCCACTGTCCCTGTTCAGCGGTAAATGCAGAGGCTGCCTCCTTGCCCGCCCCAGGGCAATCTGCAATAAATCAGTCTGCAATATCGAATATAAATCAATCTGCAATAAACGTGCCCTTCCCTTGGGGAGTGTTGTATCTGTCACCTGAAATATTTTTATTTCCTGCTATGATCTTGTTTGCATAAAAAGTACAAGGCAATGAGGGGGTGAGAGAAGTAATGAGAGAAGTGCCTCCAGAACTTGGAAAATGTAATGCTGCTTGCCTAAAACACATCAGCAGAATTCGGGGCAGAACCCAGATAAAAAGACTGTAGCTCCTAGAGGGGAAACCTTTTAGCCGTGTAGCTCTCTCCAGATTTCATTCTGACACAGCCAGCCCTGGTGCACTGACTGACGTTCACTGGGAAACCAGCAAACCTTAGATTCACATGTCTCTAATTCCTTGTAACATCTCGATTCAGCAGCTTAAGAGCCACAAATCTGATTAAACTTAGAGGTTCATATAATAATGTAAACTTTATAGTGAATCTAGTTTTTGTTCTGCGTTTCCGGACAGGCAGTCTGGCAGCCACTGCCACCTGCAGAGCCACTGTCAGAGTCCTTTCAATGATTATTTAGAATGAGCAGTACATCTCATTTTCAGACTTAATGTTCCATTACTCAGCATCTCTCTGAAGGTTACACCTGGCCTTTGTGGCACCCTGGGAGAGTGGGAGTTGTCATAACCTATGGAAAGACTGACGTCATTTATAGGGCATTAGGATTGGGGTGCAGGGGGTTTTGGCCATTTCCTCCTGCACTTGGCAGTTGCAGGAGCCCTGTCCTCCTGGTCATAATTCCTGCTGCCCTGGCTTGATCTCTCATTTCTGGACTGTATTATAACGTGTCCAGCCCTGTAATCAAATATCCAAATGTGGCTGTGTCATAATCCACGTGCTACTGGTAACGTTTTTGGGGGGTTTTAGCACTGCAAGAGCTTCACATCCTTCATTCCACACAAGTGTTTCCTGCAGAAGTAAAACATGCAACTTGTCACATGAAACAGAAGCACCAGTTTCTTTCTGGCCCAAGATAAGAAAAAAAACAACCTGTAGAAGCTTTATCTGAACCAAACCATCTGATCTGCATTGGCAAGACTGATTGCTCATACTTCCCCCTGGGTTTCTGAGCAGAGCTGAATAAAGGGCAGGCTGGAGCTGAATGCTGTGTGCGATTCTTATCTCACAGCTCACAGCACAGCTTCCCCAAACTGTGAATCCTGGTGTGCAAAACAACTTGGTTTGAAAGGAAGGCTCTGGGCAGGCTGCCCATCTGGGTTGCAAATGAAGGGGGCTACAGTTATTTCCACTTTTTCACATTCCTGCATGTCCACTGGGGTGGTGTCTGTGTTCTAATGGAAATTTGTGTTTCTTTGCCGAAGGTTGGGTGGTACAATGCTGTTCTCCAGCCAGCCTTCCACCTCCCCTACCCAGATGACACACTGGCCTTCGTGGTCCTCAGCACCCCTTCGATGTTTGACAAGGCCCTGAAGCCTTTTGTGAACAAAGAACGACTAAAAATAATCAGGGATCCTGTGGACCAGTGCATTTCCCATCATTTATCACGTGTGCAGGAGGTAAGAAGCTGGAATACCGATTCTTTTTCAGTGTTGTGGCACATAACCAGGTGGGTTGAGCAGCAGACAAAGCCCTGCAGGCTCCTGCCCCCACTCTTTGGAAGGGTGAAGCATTATTCATGAAGGTGGGATTATCAGCAGGCTGTTGGCTGCTCTACTTGCATGCTCTGCCTCTGGATTACATCCTGCAGCTGTGAGGGAGCTCTACAGGCCCAGGCTGAATGCCCATGGCCTCAAACCTGCTGATAGGATTTAGCAGCAGGATGTGGAAGTCTGCAGGCTTCACTATGTGCCTGATTTGCTGCCATCCAGCAGTTCTGGAGGGGCAAAGCTTTTTCCTTGAGCCTGGGCTGATGTTTTCAAATTTTCCCAGAAATTCCCTGACCAGAGGGTGGATGTCATGTTTGATTATGAGATGCTACCGAGCCGAAAGCCCAAGTTCCTGGCACAGACAGCTGCCCACGTTGCTGGAGCTGCATATTACTACCAAAGGAAGGATGTGAAGCTTGATCCTTGGGGGAAAAAGGTGAGGCAAAAACATGGTCTGGGAAGAGCCACTAAGCTGCAACCACTGAATTGTACAACGATTGCTTGCTCACTAGTCACTAGATCATCTTGCTGGAAATTACAAAGTCCAGAGCACATACAAGTTCATAAAGTGTTTCAGGTGGGAACTGGAAGCTTCCAAGAATCTTCAGTGTGGTAGGGAGATGTACATGGAGAGAAATCTCTTGATCTGTTAAACCTACTTAGAAGACTAAATGGCAGTGTAAAGGAAAACCTGTTGCTTGGAGCATTACAGACTTGAGGGGGGAAAGCACTGTGGTTAATTTCTGTGTTAGATTTTCAGAAAGGAACCTCTCCCCACATTCCAGGGAGGTGTGTGTGGGCACGGGAAAATGGGAATGAAATGCAGTGCTTCGAGCCATGAGTTCAGGAAGGAGTTTTCCTTTCTGCTCTGTACAGCACTCCCAACAGAGGGCTGGGAGTGTGAGAAGCATCTGATACTTTGAACTCTAACCTTTATTAGACGCAAAGTGAGGCAGCCTAGATATATTCTTTTTTCTTCCAGAAGATCTTTGGCGTGTGTATCCATCCCAGGTATGGCGGCTGGTTTGCTATCCGGGGTCTCCTCCTCTTCCCAGACATTCAGGTGCCGTTCCTGGAACAGCCCTCCCCTGTTGACTGTGTGAGCACGGAGGAGAAAAGGATTGAGTTGCTGGAGCAGTTCAATTTCCACTGGCAGGACGGCCGCTACAGGGACATCATTGAAGTGAAGGAACGGTACTCGGAGGAGCAAAAAGCCTATTTTGCCACTCCTCCAGCCGAGAGATTCCGGCTGCTGGGGCTCTCACAGGAAGCCCAGAGAATCACATTTCACTGAGTAACCGGCTCCGTGGAGGGCAGAGGGCAGCAAAGGGTAACTCATGAGCACCGGCTTTTCCCGGTGCCGAGGAGGAGGACGGTGTGCTGATACAGAGATGGCAAACCCGAGCAGCCTCAATGCGAACATCAGCTCCCTGGGAGAGGGGCACTGCTCCGTGGTGTGGGGGGAGGTGGAGCCCTCCGTTCTGTGCTGTTGCTGATCTGGGGTGCTTTGGGGGTGTTTGTAAGATGCCAGTTGGCCTTTGGTTGGGAATAGTTCAGATACCCTGGAAACTTTAAAACCCTTGCTGCTCATTAGAGAAATCACTTCTGTTCTCAAGAATTTTCTTTCCAAATGTTCTGGTTTTATTCTTTGCAAGTGTAAAAAAGTTCAGTCGTTGTACTGCTAAGTTTGGTTTTGTCTGAACTCGGGGCAGGTACTTTTTTAGATGTATCCATCATTTTATTACTCTGTGTCATGACTCTCCCTAGGGAATAGATGTCCAGTCTTTTCAGCCTTGCCTAGGTCACACTTAAGCATTTATCCATTTATAAGAGCAGCTGACTGGAATATTTGGAAAGATGCTGAGTAGTGTCTATATGAGTAGAGTTTTTACTCATGTTAAGATAACTGACTAAAAAGGACAATTCTCGTGGCCTTTTCTATGGTATGCCATGTTTGTGTTTAAAGTATTTCTCAGTGCCAGCCACAGCACAGCCCCCACGGTTACTGCCACAGCTTCCTGGTGTGCTTTCTGTGTGGGGAAGGTTGTAAACCTGCACACACGTAACAGCCATGGCACAAAGCCTTGCCACATGCACAGGCAAACAAGCAGAGAAGAAAGGAAAATATTAATAACATTCACATTACTTATATTGCTGGATAAAACATGTTCAGACAGAAATATAACATTTTTTACCTGACTTTGTCCTGTTACATTTGTTCAGAGGCTACAACAGCACTGGAAATCAGGAATTAATTTCATTTATCTTTGAGCAATTTGAGGCTCAGAACTTGTTAAAATAATATTATACATTAAAACAATATTTTGTGGGAGTTGTTGTACTAGACTGCAGTGCAATGCTGTAAATGGACAAGCACTTTTTTCCTTTTGATGGTATCAACAGGATGATGAAGAAATACTCACTTTGCAGAACTGAGCCCTTTCTTTTTATGTTGGGATTCTTCAAACCTTTTGGAGACTCCCAGCAGGAGAGTTGCCCTCACAATAAGTTGCTGCGTGATACAGTTTCTCACAGCCTATACACTAACTCATTGTAATCCAAATTCAGGATAACAAGTTTGCTTCCCTGTAAACAGAGCAGTGAGCCTGCAATCACTGGGTTTGTTTACTGCATTTGCTGTTACAGAAAAGTCTTTGTTGCTTTCCATGCTTTGTTCACCTCTGACTAAGGCAGACACCTGACTTGGTGTGTGATAGGGGTATTGTGATTTTTAATTTAAGTAAAACAATGAAATTCGTTCAAAATCTGTTCTTTTGTTACAGAATTGCTTCTGGTTGAAATTTGTTCGATGTTTCAGAACTTTCCAACTGAACTGTAAATTAATGGGCTTGAGCTAATGGCTCATATTAGTAACAAAGACAAAATACTGATTCTCTTAGAAGGATAAATATAGATTGGAATCAGATCTATCTTTTTACATTACAGTTTTAAGTAAAATATTTTGATTTTTTGGTACTGATTTCTTACAAATATTTAATATTTTGTCTTAATTTATTAAACATATTACCATGGCCATTGCATTTCAATTTCTGTAATTTATTTCTCTTCAAATGATATTTTGGCTAATAAAATACACAAAGTTGCAAGTAAACCTCAGTACTGAGTATTTTTATTTAAACAATGCAGTTCTTAACTTGTGAAGAACTCAAGATGTTCAAGTAGAATCAATCATGGTGTTTTTAATATCCTGAAAAGAGTGAGATACCTAAGACACACACACACACAGAGTCCAGCATCTGAAAACTAAGGAAAAAATTGGTTCTCTTAGCAGAAGGTGGCAAACTATTATCCCAGGCCCACTGGGATATAAAAAGTAAAACATAAAGCACATTATGAGGAAGTCCAATAAAGGTTTATCTTTCCCAGGTCATTTCAGCAAGAGCATTTAACAGCAAGCACATGACAGTGCACTTTTCATTTCTTCCTCTGTTCTTACAGAAACAAAAGTTCCAGATGTCCAGTGCGACATAACTGAGGGACTTTCCCTCAGTAGCATTAAAATAATATCTGTAAGTACTGGAATTTTTACTGGTTAAAACGTATTAGTGAACACTGAGTCACAGATCCATGTTCCTTTTGCTTCTGGGAATATAGTTGTGTCAGGCAGAACAGAGTACAAACACTTAGCAATATCCACTTCTACCACAGTGATTTTGGAGTGACTTGGATTGGGCATTACCTTTTTTCTCTTAGCCAGGTCACTGAGATCCACAGCTGCAGTGAGCAGTTTTCTGCCCTTGCTGGTAGGAGTATAATGGCCTTTGTCTTATAAAACTGAAGTCTGAGAACCTGTTTGACTTAATCTCATCTCTAGGGACAAGACCAGACATGGTGAGGAATGGATCATCCTTGGATCCTGAGGCATTGTGAAGGCATTCTTAGTTTCAGCACTTGCAAATGTCAAACAAGTAATTGCAAATACTTGGATAGATTTACTAGTTCAAGTATCACATTTTACATTTTTAGACAAGTTTTTCTCTAAATCCGAATTTTTAAACATTTATTATTTTCCTCACTATAACCGGTAGGGTGAGTATTCAAGAGCTGAACAGGAAAAATGAAAGAAATTAAAAGCTCCTTGAGTTTAAATTCAGTTTTAGCAACAAGGTATTCAGTATATTTCGAGCTAATAAAATAGTTTATGAAGAATAACCACATTTATAATATTTTCATGCATTTACAATTCTTACTCTTCTTCAGTTACATTTTCCCTTTTTTTACTTGGTCAACCTTAAAATAACAAGGTATTTTTATAAAAATTTAAGATTTGACAGACAGTATCAATTAAATACAAAGCACAGCCTAACCTGGTGACCAGCAGCCATCAGGGTTGCTGCTCAGAAAAACACCTGAGAAAACACTGCTGGGGGTTTTGGGTGTCAGTCAGTTACATCTCAGTGGTGCAAGAATAAACACTAAAGTCTCTCTGTGGTATGAAGAAGAGTGTGGCTAAGTTAGTTCCTGATACTGACTTATTTCCTTCTCCCACAAAAGGAGTGGCTTGTAACAATCCTGTCTTCCCCTAAACTATGGAAAACGAAAGACGTTTTGCTGGATAAATCAGTGCTGGTGTGTCAGACAAAAAGAGCCAACGTTAGGAGAGCAGTGAACTCTTCTGGTTTGTTGTTTTCATGGGGGTTTAAAAGTTGGGTTGGGTTTTTTCTATATTTTGGTTTGTGTTTTTTTTTAGGGCTAGGTTGCCCTCCTCTGGATCAGAAGCATAATTTTACTCATTCAGGATAATATTCATGGTCTTTATTCATTTGTGACCAAAATTATTGTTGATGTAGCTACTATTTGACACAGGTTGTATTTCTGAAAATGCACATTTACTTCAATTGATATTGAATCAAAAAACCCAGAGTTAAGACTGATGTACTTCTAAAAACAAGACAGTGGCAGGTACTGATCAGTGCCAGTGTGGTCATCAGCACTCTTTGTTAAGCCTCACACAAAAAGTGTATTTAATAAATTAGCTTTGAATACTGACTTAAGCAGCAGCAGTTCAAAACTCTGCCTCTGAGGGAAGTGGTTTTGCTGTTCACTGCAGCAGAGGAACAGCTGCACCTCTGCAGCCTGAACTTTCACAGATTCATCTACCAAAATAGACAAATGTGTGCACGAGAGGGTTTTTGCTGTTCTGTTGGCTTCCTGTGCTATCATATATCCTGTGACAGATCATCCATCACGTTTCCTTCAGAAAACTGAACAGGGCATTTCCCTTCTAGGTTTTCAAGGAGGAAACAGAGAGCATCAAGGAACACAAATGTGCTTTTCTTTTCCCTCTGTGACTGAAAAAAACCCAGAGATGTTCACATTCCTTAGGAAACACGGTGGGAAACTTGAAAGAATTAAATATTTTGTCATAAAATAAGCAGTAAGATATTTTAGTGGAATGTTTAAAACCTCTGCAGGAATATGCCAAAATCTGCAAAATGTGATTATGTATGCATACAAATATTTGAAATGGCTACCATCATTCATTAATATTACACCTATAATATACTTCTCATTATCTTTGTTGATGTTTGTACATAACTCAGTGAGAAAGCAATTTTACTTTTAATAACAGCATACTTTTTTCCCCCCAAACTGAAAAGTTTCTGAAAATCAAACACCTTTATACTAAGTCGTGTAAAACAAACCATGGGATAGGAAAATTCCTTTAAGTGGATACAGAAGGGGTGGAGGGATTTTTCTGTGTTTCTTAAATTTATGCAGAATCCCTGCTTTTTCTGTGCACGTATAAACCCTCTTACTCCTTTTAAAGGAATTAGTCTTAGGTTTTAGTTTCATGTCATAACCTTTTTTCCAGTGTTGTTCAGATTAGTCTTCCTGAATCATTTACTGTTGCTTCAGTCTTCCAAAAGGTAAAAACCTGCCTTATTTTTGTGAAAAGTGATTTTGAAGAAATACTTTCATTTTAGATTGATGTTTTATTAAGTGTAGATTAAAGACTTTTTTCCTTTCTAGATGAAGCATATTGGTTTCATGTGTCAGTGCAGGTACTTCAAAAATCTGTTGCTGTGGAATATGGAACATAAACCTACTGGGCCTGGTTTCAGAGGACAGTGCAACCTTAATGACTCCACATATATTTAGGCACATAGCTCTGCTCAAATGGTTTCTTGCACAGAAACATGCTAAATTCAGACACGTGTCCCCGTAATATGTACAGTGACTTGAGTTTCAAGTGAAAGAGCCAAATTTCACACTGAAGTCCAAACCTTTCATCACTAGGTGTGGTGAGAATTGCTTCCCACAGGCTCAGCTCTCGTTCAGGAGCACTGCAAACAACTCAGAGCCTGTTCTCCTGCAGCCACCCAGGCGTGTGCAGCACAGAGCAGTTGGTAATGCAGGGTTGTTTGACTGTACATTAAAGGCAAACCCCTGGTTTTGCTTTTCTAGGATTAAAAATAGAGCTACTATGTTCATGAGCAAAAAATACCTGCTACATTTTTGATTTCCTGGTTCAGTGTTCTTTTTGCATGTACCATTAAATTGTATTTTTTAAAAAAAGAGAGAGTAATAGCCATAACACACTTCTGAATTAATTGTCCAAGAGTGCTGCATTCCACTGCTCTCATTTCACCTTGTGCAAATTAGAACCAAGACATTTCTGGTTTAAGTCCTCCATCTGTATAACAATGTCCATCAGAACATACATTTGCAGACTGTCATGTAATACTGAACACTGAAGATTTCAGACTATTAATACAACATATTTTTCAGACTATTAATACAATAAACCCCACTATTTTAACATAATCTTTACATAACTGTTATGTTGATGTATAACATTACTAAAAGCTGCTTTCATGGGGCTTTTGCAAACATGCTTTCCTAACTAAAGGGCATCATTTTGCAATACCTGTGAGATATAAAATACTTGCTTTTGTTCTTTGAACTGTATTGATTTGTTGGATAATCCAATAACCTATTGAACACAGGCCTGAAAAAAGGGCTGGAGCACTTGTTAAGAAAATAGTACTTTTAAAAATTAGTAACTTTTTATACTGTTTTTCAAAATTACTGAGAAGCTCACTTTGTAACAAAGTGCTAATTCTTGAAACGTTAATACGCTATTTTTTTCTTCTAAGCATCTCAATATAAATATGCAGTTGTTAATTTTGAAATAACAAACTCACAGAAGTACAAAATCCAGTGAAGGTTAGGTTCTGTAGGTTGAATACAGAATGTCACATTCTATGTATTCCATGAGGAACGTGCAATGTATAGAACTTGTCTGATGCACAGCTTTGTATTATACATACAAAAAATACCCTGTTGCTTCTATACAAGTGCTATTATCTGAAAACTTAATTGCAAACATCTGTCACAAACATGAGGGAATAAATTTTCTTCGTTTTAGATAACATGAGAGAACACAATGTGTGCACATTGGGTTTGTGTGGCAAAGTTTGGTAGCGGGGGGAGGTTACAGGGGTGGCTTCTGTGAGAAGCTCCTCGAAGCTTCCACTGTTCCCAAGGGAGCCAATGCCAGCCAGCTCTGGGATAACAGAGTTGAGAAGTGGGGGGGGACAATTGTGCAACAACCTGCAGCTGGAGAGAGGAGTGGGAGAATGTGAGAAACAGCTGTGCAGACACCAAGGTCAGTGAAGGAGGGGGAGGAGGTGCTCCAGAGCACAGATTCCCCTGCAGCCCCGTTATTTCTCATTATCCTACTCCGAGTTGACTGGTAATAAATTAAGCCAATTTCCCAAGCCTGTTTTGCCTGAGACAGTAACTGGTGAGTGATCTCTCCCTGTCCTTACCTCGACCCAGGAGCCTTCCACTTTATTTTCTCTCCCCTGTCCATCTGAGAAGTGGTTACATAAACCCCCAGGAATCATAGCAATCAGCTGCAAATTAAGAGATCTAGGACAGAGACACAGTAGGATTTATCTCAGTTTCCCTTCACCTGACTGTTCTAACTTACTCTAAAGAAATGAATGAATAAAGGTTATATTTATAATAAACACCCAAACTAGGAAAATAGATGTGTAGTCACTCACACATTAAAGAAAAAACAGCAAATATCACATCTATCCTTTTTGATTTACATCTTCAGGGAAAATCCCCCCAGGCAGCTACCCATCCTGTCAAACTCAAGCACTGCTGATGGGTTTTTAGCTCACTGGGAAATATGGCACCTGATGATTGTGAAAGAAAAAGCACTTCATAATTGTAATGAAAATACAATATGCATCTTGGTACATGGAAAAAAAAGCCTCAATAAATGAGGATTGTAGTTATCCGAGTATCATAAAAATTACACCAGTCTAAGGTGTCACAGTGTAAGGAGTGGGGTGTAAGCCCCCAAACACTTACTGGAGATTCCAAATACAGAGTTTAAACAAAGAAATAAACTCAGACTCTTCTCGGTTTGAAGAAGTTTTATGTTACCCATTTCTTGTGTGTCATGCTCTTGGAAATGTAAGTAATGTTAACATTAAAATGACAGCATGGCAAACTTTCCTGGGAAGGACTCATGTGGCTGGAGAATAAAGAATTGTTCAATTGCTTTGATTCCCACTGTCAATCATTAAATGCATGTAATACAGTTCCTAATGCACAGGGATTTTGTTTCTTGGCCGTTTCCAGTTTCCACAGTATCCTCACTCACCTGTGACTGAAGTTTAAGCAGGTACAGTTTGGAGCCTTTTCAGTGTGGGAGCTCATGGTAGGCAGCACACGCGGGAAATTACAGCACACAAAGGAAGCTCCTCACACCAGAGTGGGATGAAGAAATGAAGACAAGGGGTGTTTCTACAGGACACTCCAATGCCCAGATGTGCTGTTAGGGCAGCTCTGACCTCTCCTCCCAACAGCAGCCCCAGCAGGACACAGCAGCTGCTGGGGTTGGAGTTGCCCTCAGACCCTCACCTTCCTCCCAGGGCCTGGGATGGGCATATAAAGACTCCCTTTTCGGAGAGAGGTTCAAGAGCAGAACATCAGAGAACCCCTTTATCCTCTATGTCCAGGGGTAGGTGACAGCAGCTATGAAATTACTCTGTACAACTACCTAAAAGGGGGGTGTAGTGAGGTGGGTTCAGTCTTCTCCCAAGCAACACCCAATGAGACGAGAGGAAATGGCCTCAGTTTGCACCAGGGTAGGTTTGGATTAGACACTAGGAAGAATTTCTTCACTGAGAGGGTGGTTGGGCATTAAAACAAGCTGCCCAGGGAAGTGGTGCAATTGTCATCCAGGAACTATTAAAAAACCCATGCAGATGTGACACTTAGGGACACAGTGAACATGGCTGTGCTGTGGTAACATTTGGGCTTGGTGATCTTAGAGGTCTTGTCCCACATCAATGGTTCTGTGATGTAAAGGCCCAGTGGAATCAGGAATAGCTTCACCTCTGAATAAGGGCAGAAGTCACTGGAGTCACATCATCACATTGAAGATCCCCATGCCACAGATCCAGGCTGTGCTAATACTGTACCCTCCAAGTAACTGTTGTAATCAATTTTACATTTCAAGGCTAATATAACAACTAATAAAGGTAAGTTTTACATTAGCTTAGCCCTAACTTTACTTCTTTTCATTTGCTAGAAAAGTTTGATAACTTCGTGCTCAGCCAAACTCATTAAAACTCATTTTACTTTGAACCACATAAATGCTCCTGTAACTTATCAATGCCTTCCTGGGAAGCTGGCCTCATTTGTCATCTTGAGACTTCGGACTTTTAAAAATTAAGCTAAAGTGATCCAGCTAAACATTACTTTCACACATCTTCATGAGGATTAGCTATTTTAGTTGTTATTGAAGTATTTGGTACTAAGGCTTCTGCCACATACTTTTTGCAGCTGTACAAAACAAGTTTACTACTCAAGGCCTTCAACTTTCACTTCTGAGTGACAGAAGTAGCCCTGGGCCTCACCTTTGCTGTTGCTGACTTTAAGCAGGACAGAACTTGTAAACATCTTCAGCTCAAGTCGTAAACAAGGTGCAGTAAGAGTTTAATCTTTACAGGTACATAAAGATCACAGGGTTTTAACTCCCTTACACTGTTAGGCAAGAGCTCATTACCCAAATCCTCAGCTCTGAAGTTCAGTGCTGTCAGAAGCCACCTTGAACTATGAAGCTACACAGCAGTCACAGCTTTGGTGTAACTTAAGGCCAGTCATGTGCTCTGAGTTTTACATAATCATTTGAAATACAAAGATTAAAGACAAGGCTGAGCACACCTGAGCACCAGATTTTATAATGCCACCCTTTTGATCTAAATCATATGACTACCAGCTAATGGGTAACTGGCATATTATCACCCCCAAGACATGTAGTGGGAAAGACTGAGGATGAATGTCGGATATCCAAGGAAGTTTGCTTTGCAGAAAGCCCAGTATTCCACTCCCATAGAGACAGCATTCAAACTCAATGCTGGATTCCCAGAAATTTAGCATTAACAGTCAGTTTTGTCTAAAGCAGATGCCAGACTGACTGACATGGTGCATGAAAAGGTACCCCACCTTTGTCAGCCACATTATGCTCCAAGCAATACTACAGTGCCCAGAGCCTAGGCCAAACAGCCTGAGCCTCTACCCAGCAGCAAAGTCATGAAGAGTGTTAGGAGTACTTAATGACTTCAACAGGAAAACCAAGTCTTTTTCTCTCCATTCTAATGGAGCTGTAGTAAAAGGCCTTTAGGACTCAAGATGCCTACAGAGAGCTTTCAGAAGTGCAGCCTGCACTGCTCCCAGGTCTCCTGAGGACTACACACAAGAACAGTACACAGTGTGCTCTTTTCACAAGTTTAATAGAGTTACAAAAGGATACCACTGCTCTATGTAACACATGGCTAACCACAGACACGGCATTGTCACTAAGGTCAACAGGGCTTGATGAACAGATACTGATCGTTAGGATTTGCTGTGAAGGTACTGTCAACAGGACAAACTTTCCTTCAAGTAAAAAAGTTACTGTTTAGAACTATAACATGATCCCTTGACTCAGATGCAATGACTTAATCAAAGTTCAGTAACTGATACTTGCTCTTTATGTAAGGCATACTAGTTTCCACTCAGGCTGAATGTTTACTTCTGCTTGGCGAAATACTCTTTACTTTTCTGAACATCAGGCTTGATTGTGTCACTCCCAGGCTTCCAGCCAGCTGGGCACACTGAAATGATAAGAATGTTTAAGTCTTACCAGCTGCTCCTGCAGAACACGTTTTACACAACATTAAAGCTAAGTAGCAGCTCAGAATATGCACAGATCTTTGCAACACGGAGACAGTGCATTCAGTGTCACATCACGCTCAGTTTATTTTACTTGATTCTATTTGTTTGCTGGGACCCAAGTAAACCCAGTAAACAAATAGTAACACCCACAGAACCAGGTGTCTGCCCAGGCAACAGTAGGTCCTTTACACAAGCACCTCTCCCAGCCCCACTTAAAAGCTTCAGGGAAGTTTGACACCAAAGGTAACACCAACTCCAGCAGCCCAGGTCAGAAAGGCTCTAACACCACACTACACTTATCTCCTTGGACCCAGCCAAGTCTGTATTCCCCATATCTTTAATCCACCCTGGTCCAGCTCCCCAGTTGAATGGGGCAGGGGAAAAAGCGTTAAACTGGCACTGGTTCTCCTACATGGCTATCAAAAAGCCACGATGATAGAGAGGTTGCATGGTCTCAAACTTGCAGCAGCTCCTTGAGCAGTGTTTTTTGGACAGTGTTCCCTGTTTACAGCCATGGAATGCTGGATGAGATGCTTGCTCCACTCAGGACTGACAATTTTAGCCACAGTATGCTCAGCTTCTGAGTGTTGCCACACATCTTACTCTGGTCTGTCCTGGTCTGGATGTGACTGCAGTCCTAAAGTTCTAAAGTAAAACCTTTTGCCAGGTTTTGACTACTCAAAGGCACAGTAAACCCCAAAAAGCTTCATTTGCATGACACGTGACTGCTCCATCATCAAATGTTTGGGACATCTCCTCACATGACATGCTCATATGCCACAATCACGAGAGCAGCTTATTGTAATAAAACCTGCAATTGATTTACCACTTCTAAAGGACATTAAATACGACCAGCAGCAACACATGTCATTAGTTAATGACTACTGAAGACTACTAACACCTGCAATAGCATTTTGAGTTTCCATAACTTGGTTCTAACTTTTCATCTGCAGTGCCTTTTTTTTTTTCCTTTCATTCCCACAGAAAAGCTGCCAGTCTCAAACACCTCATTACTCCTGAACTATGAGGACAGAGACTCTCACCCATTTTCTCCTCACTACATATTGACAAAAAGTTCAGCAGACTTTCTGGGAATTTAAGTACTTTGTCTAACAGACTGCATAAAACACTACATTAGTAGTGATGGTCTCAACCTACCAAATCTGAGAGCAGAATCCAAATCATGCTTACCCTTGCAGGCTAAAATATTTTATGTTCTTAATTTCTATCTCAAGTATTTTCTGTGTCTAATTGAAAGAGAAAACTGCTATGTGCTTGACAAGACATCCATCACCAAATTGATTTAAGTGAAATCTCAACGTGAGCAAGTGCTCAGTGGACAATTAATTGGAATTGGATAAAGCATTATGGTGTCCTTCAACAAGCAGATTTACAGAACCAGCTGCATTTCAACAGGCACAACTACCTGCTGTGCACAGACTGATACACGTACCATCTTTCAGTAACCCTTGATTTAACCTGCCCAGTTAATACTGTTCTTTAGAGAAAACAAATTAAAAAGCACTCTTACCTTCCCCATGTTTATCTGTGAACTGGAAGGCCTGGACAAGTCTGAGGGTTTCATCAACAGAACGGCCAACAGGAAGATCATTGATTGTAATCTGCCTCAAGATCCCCTTCTCATCAATTATGAACAGACCCCTACAAACAAACAAAAACCAGCCCTGAAGTTAAGCACAGCTTCTGGAAGGCTGGTTAGACTGACCTGAGTTTCAAAAACTCAGGTTCAGTATTTGCTTATGGCACTGTGCCATCTGGTATTACTGTGACCTCTTCCTAGAAATGAACACCTTGGTGTAGGCACAGCAATGAAACAGTAGCAGCTGAAAGCCCAAGGGGAACTAAGAGGGACAGCGGGCAAGTCAAAGCAGTGACACAGGAGAGAAGTGCTTCCTAGTTAAGGAAGATACTAGTAGGAAAAAAAAAAAAAAAGGAGGAGAAACCCAAGGAAAAAGCAAATTCAAGGAGAGACATTCTCACATTAAAAAAAACTTACTACACACTGTTCTCAAAAAGAGAACAAGTAACAGCTCATCAGTCGTTCTCCAGCATCAGGTTAAGAGTTAGCAGAAGTTCAGCTCCCTCAGCAACTTTTATAACCAGCTGACTAAAGACTTGGGGTTTAATTAATCCATACCTTGATCACTAAGTTAAACACCTGTAATCACTTTCATGACTGTGTAGGTCTTGCATTACCAATGTCTGCAGCTCACCTGCATTAGACTCCTGCCCTGTGCAGCAGGCAATCAAAGGGAAGCAGAATTTAACTTAAAAGTTAAGGAAGCCTAAGCACCACCACCTTGGAGAACCAAGGAGCATCTCCCCTTGTAGGAGTGTCTGACAGCTTGCAGGAGTTCACACCTGGAACAGCCAATAGCTTTAGCTGGCTGCAGGTGTTCAAGTGTACACAAGCTCTGTGTTCATCTGACATGTCCATGTATTGCAATGTAACTTCATCAGCTCCTTCACCTCTGGCACATTACCTGTATGCAATACCTTCGTCCTCCTTCAGCACTCCATACTCTTTGGCAATGGCACGTTTCGTGTCAGAAACCAGGGGGATTTTCATAGTGCCCAAACCCCCTTGTTTCTTAGTTGTGTTGATCCTAAAAGTAGAGAAGGTTACATGTTAAAAATATGGGCAGTTCAGAATGAAGGCTAAAGGTACATGAGAAGTTGATCCTTTCTGCAATATCATACTCAATCTGCCATGAGGCAACAAAAGAACTGATGACCAGTACACTCAGTTCTGTTCAGAAGCACCTGGCACTACCAAGTGCCTCTGAATACACTCAAGGTTCAGTTCCTGCAAGAACTGAGGCCAGGCAGAACAGTCTGTTGGGTTAAAAGGCTGATTCTTACCAGGCAAGGTGACAGAAGTGAGAGTCAACAGAAGCTCCAATTACTTCACAGTTGATTTTCTTGAATTCATCAGCTCTGTCACTGTAGGCAATGATTTCAGTTGGACAGACAAAAGTGAAGTCCAGGGGGTAGAAGAAGAACACAACATATTTTCCTAGAAAAGCAGTACAACCAGTTAATCTCTGTTTTTTAAGAAAACACAAACAAACAAACAACCCCATCAAAACACCAGAACAAAAACAACCACCCACCTTCAAACCCTACCCAAGTGACACCCCCAAACCCAGGATGTCAAATTGAACAGGGAATGGGTTTCCTGGGTCTACTCCCACAGGCCTGCCCCAAGTGTACCTCTGGATGTGCTACAACAGAAAACCCCACGGCTGACCCCTAACAGAGAAATGCCACAGATCAGAAAGGCTGCCAGCCAAGGAGACATTTTAACTGAGTAGATGACTAGTCTATACCTACTCATCAACCTCATGCAGCCTGCAGCATCATTAGAAATGTATTTCTAAAGCCATCAACATGAGTACTTGATTACTTCAGGCTTTCCCTTTGCTTTGAGTTAAGCGTTTTTTGGCAAACCAAACATGTTGCCAGCACTCCAGAGAAAGGGACTTTGATAGTTCGATGAAAGAATTTACTTTCCATTGACAAAGATGGAACAGAAGATGTTGCTGTTCCACAGTCTGGAAATGTTACACCAGTCTCAGTATGATACACAGGGCAATGAGCCTGATGCAAGATAACAGTTTACAGGAGTTTTATGCTCACTGGTAACAGTTATCACAGCTGGGACATTCAGTCATGCTGCTGACACCCTTCTAAGCACACTCCAGCCACCACTGCACAAGTTGTGATCTTCAGTCCACTGCCAAGTGGTCACTATTATTTCAAAACCAAACCAAGATGTATCTTAAGATATCCTCCACTCCACTCCTTCCTCTGGCCAGACTATCTGCCTAACTAGAAAAGCACATGAACTTACCTCTGTAGTCAGAGAGTTTGATGTCTTTGAACTGTCCATCTGGCATTACAGCCGTGGCAGTAAAGTCAGGGGCTGGTTTTCCAATGAAAGCCTTTCCTGAAGACATCTTGATTTAACCTAAACAGGAGTTAACACCAATACAGTTTAGATGGTGGTACATTTGCACCTGGAAGTAAGGATTTATTCAAAGCATCTTATCAACCTAGACTGAACACCAAAGACAGTTTATCAGCACTTGGTCTTGCAGCAAGGCTTAAGTGCTAAATGAGTTTCGTCACCTGGGTAGTTGAGCCACTATAGAGATTGCCAGCACTTCAAAATGTATGGCTCATGGCCTCCTAAAGATACAGTAATGGTTATCTAACCAGTAACAGCTCAGAGTCTGGGAAGGGGCTAGCCTAGAGCTTTAGCAGTACTCAGAAAACCATCCCATTCCACATGGTGGAGGAGTAGAAAGTCTGTTTTTTAGAATTTTCAATGAGAAGAACCCCATTCAATTTTACTAGGGAATTTCAGACTTCAAACTTGATCTTCCTGTTGATTCTGAAAGAAAATAGCTTCTGTTAATCCCCAGGGAACACTGCTCTGCATAACTACACTTTAACCTTTTGAACAATTCAACCCCTTTTGATTTGCAACCAGAAAGACCCGTGGTACACAAGGAAATTACATTCTATGTTAATTACAATTTCACCAAGTCTAAATCAGTACAGCCAGGTTGTTTTCCCTTTAAGTCTATTGAAAAAGAATAAAGGGGTACACAAGGACAAGAGAACTCTACTTCTGGCTATCTGCCCCAAAAGCTTGTCATCTGTAAGACACCCTGTGCAGTATTTTTGCTCAGTCTGGGAATGCAGTGTAACACTTTAGACTTCCAGAGCATAATCTTTCAAATAGGTAACTCTATAAACCTAATTTCTGCAGATCACAAAATATTCTTAAAACTTATTTCACTTCATTCTATACACTGCAGCACTGGCTGCCTCGGAGATAAAAAACACCTCAAAGGTTAGCATGACTCTCATGTTGCTAAGGAAAGCCAAGAGCCGAGGATTGTTCCAAGTTGTGCCTGCAAGGCACTAAGTCCGTTCTAAAAAAGGCTGAGAGCACCTCATTTCTTGGCTCCTTCCCCTTGCCAGCCACTTTTTTCCTGAAGAACTAGCCCACAAGTCAAACATTTAGCTTTAAACCCACACCTAGCCTTTTCAGCAGCGGTTTTGCCTTTGAAAGTTTCTCTTGCACACCCTGAGAGTAACGATCCACCTCGCAGTTTTCATTTTGAGAAGTGCCCACGCATTCAGCATTTCTAACTGCCTTGTGCAACAAAGCTCCTTATCCCCATGTTCATCCAAGGGTTTTCAGTCTTTAACTGCAGCAGACTGGGAAAGAGTGTGGTGGCCAGGATTAGAGAGCATTTGTAGGATGCACTGAAGCAGCCTGGCAGGAGGACACTGAGAATCCTGTACCCACAAATGCAGCTGTGGTTCTCAAAGTGCAGTTCTGCAGGAGGGACAGAGAAACAGCCATTGCACAGTATTTATCTGAGATGCCTCCAACTAATAAGTTCTATCTTACAAGCAAGAGCTGCTCGTCCTGGAGTGCATGACCCCACATTTTTATCACTGAATTACATTCTTCTCTGTTAGCCAAACCCAAGGTCATCCTTTTGCTCAGTGCTATGCCAGTCCTTCTTTATTTGTTGCATCAGCAAGCCTCTGGAGCATTTCACTAGGTATTCAAGGTCAGACTGCTCTTTGATACTTCCCCTTTCTAAACGACAAGGTATTGCCCCTTTCCTGGTAACATTAAAATCTTTTAATATTGGCAGGAGGGTTGTCTCACACTCAAGACAACCATATGCTTTCCTCAGAGCACCCACTGTGACCTGCCAGCCCTTCTGCTTTTCCGTGCGGGGTCAGCGCGCGTTCTGCTCGGATTTTTAGCCACAGCATTTCCTAACCCGCAGAGACCACAGAATCATTGTTACTTCCTTTCGTTGTGGAGGAAAGTAGAATGAGCACCGTAAATCAAATACACTCGAATCCGGCCAAAGCATCTTTGCAGCTCATAGCCGCAGAGAGCCTCAATTATCTCCAAACTGCAATTATAATAAGCCAGGCCTGCTCTCTGGAACGAGCAATTTCATACCTTTAGGGTGCCTCGAACAAAAGCGAAAGGCCGTTTCAAAACACACCATCAGCCTCCCACTCTGCCACCTTCAGACTGTCACAAAAATGCGGTCAGGCCACCGCAGCCGCGGTCGGAGGGCGATACCGAACCGCGGGGATCGCGCACGGAGCGCGGCACGCGTGGTGCCCAAGGGGCTCCGAGGCGACCTCCGAGCCTTGCCCCGCGGCTGGGCCGCCGCTACACTGGCCAGGGACAGGGGCACCCGCCCCCTTCATGTTCCCGAGCCGCATCCGGCGCTCGGGTTTGGGTTTTTTTTAAGGCTTAGAAGCGAGATGCTGCCTCGCTTCTCGGGGGAAGGGGCCGCTCGGCTCCCGGCAGGCGCGCTGCGCGCCCCCCCGCGGGCCCTCCCCGCGGCTCCTCCCCGCGCAGCGCTGATAAAGGCCGGAGCGTTGGAAGGACTTATCTGCCCGCTCTCCCCGCCAAAAAAACCCCAAACCAAAACCAGGGAAAACTGAACACGGGGAGCAGGCGGAAGCCGCAGCAATGCGATCCTTCGGGAGCGGGACGCGAGGAGCAAGGGCTCGCCCCGCGCACCTCGTTCAAGGGCGCATCTGCGCAGAGGGGGAGGGGAAAGCAAACAAAAAACCCACCCAAAATAGTAACAACAACAAAAAAAAGCACATAAAAATAAAACGAAATTTTTAAAAAGAGAAAAAGAAGAAGAAGCAGCACTGTACAAAGGCCCCGGCGACCCCCGCAGCCCCGCACACTCACTCGGAGCGCCGACCCGGTCCCGCACACGCAGCAGCGACAGCCACTCAACAGGGACTGCGGCAAGCCCGCCGCGCCGCCCCCTTTATAGCAGCGCGGATCTCGCGAGCGGACGAGGCGGGGAGGGCAGGGCGGCAGCGCCTGCAAGGGCAGCATGACTTGGCAGATCCGGGGCCGTCGGGGCGCCAATGAACGCAGATCAGTTTCTGGAGAGGGTCCCGGGAGCTGCCATGGAGATATCCAACGCCGCGGCTATAAGCGATTAATGGGCTTGGTGCGAGAAGCGATTGCTTTTTATTCCCTTATTGACCGACCGAGCTATGATTATTCGGAGTCCTCAGAGGGTACGCAGGACTTTGAGGGAGAGTAAGGGATGACTGGCGTGTCATTCACGTGAATTAAGTGTTGGCCATTGACAGAAGTAGAACGAAACCTCCCACGAACAGAGCGATGTGTGTTCGCAGTGTTACAGAGGTGCGGTGTCAAATCTCCATCCTCTCGCTCTGCATTACCCACTGCCCTCACTCCCTGTACTCGTTCCCAAGGCTTTCATTGATTCTTCTCCATCAGTGGGAACACCGATCCAAGTCATACAAGTCAGCGAAAGAAAGATGAAAACTAAATTTAAAGTCTAATCGTTGAGCTTCGGTGGCAGGATGGAAACCCTTGGAAGATACAGTTACTTCAGGGAGTTTTGCATCATTCACGAGTGAAGCTGCTCTGAGGAACGTTTAACCTCAGTGATTCCTCATAAGCACTGTCTTTGAATCCAAGAGTGAACAGCCAGTGTGGTACTTTTTGAGGGCCAAATTCTGAATTTAAATGTGAAAGCTTTATTAAATAATGAATACTAAAGGCATTAAGCCATCAAGCACAAAAATGCTTGCTTTTGTCGAAAGTGATAAATGCATTCACCAACTGATTTTTACTCATCTGTTTTTCAGTTTACAGTTGTGTTTCTTATACCCGTTAAAACTTGATTATAAAAGAGAATGAGGAGAAAACCACACAAAATTAACAATCTTTAAATGTTTATAATCAAGATCACTATGTAGTGTTGCTGGGTGACCATACCCATGTGGTGGTTCACCCAGAGATGACTCGTTTTGGGACCGGATTAAATTAATCCTTAAATAATGAAAGCAAGTAACATGCATCTGTGTACTCAGGAAAAAATCTGCACTCACTTTCATGCAACAAATTTATCTGCTTCTATTTCTATTGCTATAGCATACTTAATCTTTTTACCGGAAGAAGTTTGCTACTTTCCTAACATCAGTGTTGTCATGAGAATTGAGGTCTATATATTGAGACATGTATGTACCTCCCCAACACTTCAGGCCAATAAACCTGTGAGCAGATTAACCCCTGAAAGGTCAGGCACTCCTAATTAAAACCTCTAGAACAATGTAGTTCCACTGCAACTCTGGCGTGTTTACCAGGCGACAAAGCAGTAATGACTTTCTCGTGATTTCTGACTCCTTTAATGCCTGTTATGCTCATTTCTCATACTTTCATATGCACAGTATACCCAGTATGGTCTGCAGTTTGTTCCAGGTTTGTGCCATGAGCATTGCCTTTCCATTCATGTGTCCATGGCCTCATTACTTTTGATTAATTTCTGAGCTGGTCTTTCCAGACATCAGTTTTTGGAGGTTTTGGAATAATAAATTGTCAGGGCCACTCCTTGTTCAGTGAGCACCTGGGTTTCTGTAGCCTTTTTCAATCTTTAGATGTAAGGCACTACTTAGATTAAAACAATTATGTTTTCCAGGAAAGAAAGGCCACGTCTACCCCCGCAGGTGCTGGAAGGATGGGAGTTCTCTCCCCACCTCTCTTCTCCACACAGCAGGGTAACTGTGGTGTTGTGTTCTGTTAAAATAGCTGCCAGACAGGATCAGCTTGAACCTGATTAGCATGGAGCATCAGAGCCCAGTGCAGGCCTCTCTGTACCCATCCACACAGACAGGGACACAGTAAGTACTTCATCTATCAATGAAGAAGAGCTGGCAGGCCCTGCAGTGCCAGAGCGCTGAAACTACCCAAACTGGGAGCCAAGCTAGCTTTTACATCCATCATTTTGATCACAGTATCTCCCATGTATCTTGGTTGGGAATGGGCCCCTGATGGGAAAAAAACCATCCTGCTGTGTGTAAAAAGAAAGGCAAAGAAATTGGACCTGTTTCAGGACGTTACCACACATTTGGGTTTTCAAACATTTGAGAATGGTTTTGTGTAATTGTATTGAAGATTTCCAGAGTAAGATAAACTTAGTTGGAACAGTAATGGATTTGGCAACACTGGGCATGCCCCTGGAGCACACAGCAGAGGTAGTCCCTGCATGCCTTCAAAAGCCAGCGCGTTGGAACACCCCCACATGTTCCCTGTGGAGTTCATCACTGCACGTGCCAAAAGCCCACTGAGTCCTGAATATACCCAACCTCCTACGTACACATGGTACTACCATGGGCACAGTCAGAGTCAAGTTCTGGCCATGTGGGGACAGTTTAATTTAATGTATGCAAAAAGTCAACTGAAAAGTCAACTGACAAGTTCCCAAGCCATGGGGCATTTATGTACAAGCAGCTGGTGCACAATCATTTTAATGAAAACAACTGCATATCATTAAATATACAATGCACATATTTGCTTTCCTTGTTTGAATCAAGTGAAGACTGTATTTCTAGGTCGAATTATCTTGCATGACCTCTTCCTTATCTGCATACCTTCTTTTTTTTTCAATTAGCAAAGTATTACTGTATGTTTGGATAATTACTGCCTTTTGATGCCAAAATGTTTTAGTCTTCCTTACCTTTTCTCTTTCACTCACTATTACATTACTGGAGGCTGAGGTTTTTCATATGTGAAATTTACATATTTTCATATGTGAAATTTACAAATAATTCAAACACCTTTTGCTTGAAGATTGTGGATTTTCAAATGGATTTGTGATTGACAGGGTCTCCATAAAAATAGATCAAACTCAGCAGTGATTCCTCCCCTTTCATTCTTTCATTTCCTACTTCCTGTTACTTATAACTGTTGTCTTGTCCTTGCACTTTCTTTCCACTTTCCTTTATTTTGTCAAAACAGGCTGTGCAACAGGAAAAGCTGGTCACATGCATGCCCAAGAGATTATTTGACCTTTGTGCCTTTAAGCCTCCTGAGCAGTTCAAATCAGAACAGCAAAGACAGAATCTGCAGCAGATTTATCTTTCTGGAAATATGTAACAGGCTCTTCAAAGCCCCTCCAGAGGTATCTATTGCCTTATTTCTGATCTAATCTTACTCTTTCTGAGTTCTGAATGTTTATAAATTGCCTGTAAAGATGAAAGCCTGGAGTAAAAGTCAAAACTGATTATCTTTTTTTAGCTGTGTTTAAGATTAGATGCACAGTTGTTTCTCGATTACAGGCCAAAGTCTGCTCCAGGGGAAGGCTTTGACTTACCAGTGGCAGGGCTGTCCCTGCCCAGCAGTAAAAGCACTTAGCTGAATGAGCCTGCTTTAATCTCACTGCGATCCCGAGCAAACAAGGAAATGCATTCCTGGCCATCTGCAAGGAGAGGAGCCCCAGCCTTCTCGGGAAGTGCCACTTCTTCCCCTTTATGCACCTTTGAGCACAAAAGCTGGAGCAAAATGAGTGCAACGGGCCTTGCACTTTCCCTGGATTCCTGTTATTTAGGGCTGCAAATAAAAGTGGGTAAATTCGGTCTTGCTACAAGTACCGACGGCTGCAAGGGGCCACGACAAACAGCAGTCGGGGAGATGCAAACGCTTCTTGTCGAATTTACGGGCCGGGGTCGTCTTTTGTCGCTTCCCCCCGTGTGGTGCAGCCCATCGTATTTATCACTTCACCGCTCGGCGGGAGCGGCGAGGCTGGTCTGCCTGAGCTTCCCGACGGGAACCGGGCCGGGAGGGCACGAAAGATCAGCGGGGCAAACCCGAAGAGGGGGCCCGATGAGTTACGGGGAGCGGGTCGGTGGCGGGGAGCCCCGCCGGGGCTGGGCCGGGCTGCGCCGCCGGGCTCCGAGCGCCGCCGGGGGCAGAGCCGTGAGGGCAGCTCAGCCCCACTGAACCCCCTCTGATGGACTTTCACATTTGAACCCGTCAGCGGCCACCGGCGCTGCCCCAGCCCGCGGCGCGTTCCCGGCGGAAGCGGAAGGGCCGGATCGGGCAGCAGCAGCGGTAGCGGCGGCGGCAGCAGCGGTCGGTGTCAGCGGTGAGTGCGGGAGCGCGGCTGGAGCTGTAGGTGCCGTGGGGCCGCCTTATCGCCCCCCTATCGCCCCCCGTGCCGGGCGGGCCCGCCCTGCGCCGCCCCGATAAGGGGTAGGTGGGCGCGCTCGGTGCCTCCTGCGGAGCCAAAATTGAGGGGTTGCCCCGATCTGTGTGGCAGAAGCGGTTCAGTAGCAGTGACTTAAATATTACCAATATGTACCTATTTGCATATCTATACATATTAATGGCTGCATAGCTATGGGTGTTTTACTGCTGGAAGACTCCTTGCTTTAGGTTAAAAATGAGTTATAGCTGTGGGTTGATGAACAGGGGTAGTTTGCATTACTCTGGTTATTGATGCATCCTCCCAAGCCTTACACTGTCCTTGAATTACTCTGAGCTTTAATTCTTTTATGTGAATGTGGCAGTAGGTTGGTGATGTTAAGCCATAACCGCATCTTACTTGTCCAGAATTAGTTTGCTTTTATGTTTGTTTTTGTCTCTGCCCTTCTAAGAAGAGGCTTCCAGCTTTTTAATGAACGGAATAATTATGGCTAGCATCATAAATGTGGTTCTCCTAAATCCCCTATTTTAGGGAAGAATCTGAGTGGAAAATACTAATTAATGTATTTTTTTCCAGTGTCTGCCATTGTGATGTGTTCCGTTCTTCCAGAGGCTATAGTTCAAATTTCTCTGCAGTGTTAATATGCAATGTTACATGAAGCAAGACGGTTCTTAAAAAATGTGCTGATGGTAGTTATTGATTAAACGTGTACCTTGTCTTCTGGGCTGAACTCTTACCTTTAAGATGATTGCATAACATGGTTGTGTAAAGCATGCAGTTGGTATTCTTATTTGTATTATAGGCCAAAGTGAATCAAAGAGCCTGAAGGTTTTAGTTGTGTTGCATGATGTAAGACACCTTTATTTAGGCACCTAAATTCAGGTAAACAGCACCCACTTGCATGTAGCTGGCTACAAAACGGCTATGCAACCTCAGAGGAGAAGAGAATAATGTTGGCACTGTCTTTCTGCCTTCTCTGACCTCCTACCCCAATAAAACAGGTGTACACCTGCAGCTTGGTTCACCAGTGATTGTCTTCAGCACCAATAGCTGGACTGAGCTCAGTGCAGATACAGGGCTATTAGTTTGACGTAATTATTTTCTTGCACCAGGAGGTGCTGGCCCACTACAATCCTGATGAGAAAGGCACTCAGACTCTAAAGTATCATCTCAAATGCTGTTTTTTAGGGCTAACCCTTTAAAGAAAGAGGACAGTGTTGGTAATTGTGCATCCCTTCAGGTGCTGAGAGCCCCAAGTTGTGCAGCATTGAGCAGAGCTCACACAGCACAGTGTGCAGACCCTGTTTTGGTCACTTGAACTATTAGGGATTCTTTTACAAGAAAACACCTCTATTCATCACTTCTACTGTCAAACAGAAAGGACGCTTGCAGGAGAACTTGCTGCTTTTTTAGATAAAGGCAAGGACACGTAGGTGGCATAATTGCAGGTACCAAGTGCGAGCTGCCCGCAGACTGCCCTGTTATAGGTCCCTGCTGAGCTTATCCTGCAGCTTGTGCATCCCACGGCACAAGGCTGTGCATGAAGTGCAGCACAAGACAAGCCTGGACCTGCTCAGGTTAACTATTACAGGGATTCCCAGCTCCTTGGTGTACAATGGCCTTCAAGTCAGGATCATTCCAACTGTTCTGGTACATCTCTCTGGAAAACAAGTGAGCTGTTTGGTGTCCGCTGTTAAATCTACCAAAGTTTGGCTTGAAAAGTTAAGCAAGAAATTGAAAGCATAAACTCTGTGTAAACACATCCATCAGCTGGGACCTAATTATGTGAGGAGAATTACAACACTGAGAAGGCAAACCTATTTTGGGATAGTATGCTGTGTGAATGCTCTACTTTGAAAACATCCATCCCTCCTACATAGTCAGATATTCAACCAACATTGCATGCTTCTACTCTTGGTTATTTTTGTTGGGTTTTTTTAAACAAATAACAGTAAAGATTTTGGATGCAGCAGAGCTTGGGAAGTAACTGAAATCAGCTAATCAGCTTTGGAGCTCATCCTGAATGCAGTTTCTTTTTAACTGTTTGAGCAAAAACATAGGTTGTGAGGATGTTGGGACATGCTGTAAGCCCTTCCTTTTTGATAAAAAAACTTTGCTATTATGAGCAGAAAAGGTAAATTATTGCAACTTGAAGAATTGCTGCAAAACTGTTTGTTCTTTTTATTCTCTAGGCAAAGATGCCTGCAACATGTGACTTCGTTACACTCCACACTGGGCAGAAGATGCCTCTCGTGGGACTGGGAACTTGGAAAAGTGACCGTGGCCAAGTAAGGAGGGAACAATAGGATGTTGTGCTCTCAACTAGTATGTGTGTTTGTGCACCTTTTTTTTGAAGATCCCAGATCTGAGGCCTGGATCCTTTGCTTGAGTTGTTCTAGTCTTGAGTCCACTGAAGTCAAATGTATATATGTGTGTATTTGCATGACTAAGGCCTTAAGGCACAAAGATAGCAGATCCTTCCGGAAAGGAAGGTCCCTTCAGACTTGTTAACCCTGGCCTCAGGCAGTGGTGCTCTGGGACATAAATCCAGAAAGAGACCAGTGGATGTTGTTTCTATAATATGGTGCCAGACTCTTCCACTGGTAAGTCCTCAGGCTGCCAGTCTGACCAGACACCCCACTGGCTTAGGCTGATGACTCAGCAGAAAACATTATTTTGGGAGGCAGAAACTCAAGTTGTTCTTGCAACAAGTCCTGTTCTAGCAGCCAGCCAGCGGTTAGCAGGAAAACAAAGAACTTGCTTGGGTCAGCCTGCTTGTAGAATAAGACGACTCATGTATCATTAGACATTCACTCTGCTTCTGAATGCGGTGAATTGGCAAACACCACACTTGGAAACAATTCTTTGTGTTACTACAAACAGTCTGTGGGAATGTTTGCGTACTCTGCGGTGTGCCTGTTACTGTAATGCTTCTCCCCCTTGTCTGTCTTTTTCTTTCTCTTTCATTTAGTTAAAAGATACATTTTTTGGGGAAGAAATTGTATGTACTTCCTGTGAAAGGCAATGTCCACTGTTTGGTGGAATTCCTAGCTGGTATTCAAAGAATTGTGGAATCACAGAATGGTTTGGGTTGGAAGAGACCTTAAAGGCTATCTAGTTCCAACTCCCTGCTGTGGGCAGGGACACCCTTCCACTAGCCCAGGTTGCTCAGAGGTCAATCCACCGTGGGCGTGAACATTTCCAGGGATGGGGCTGCTCAGGATTATGCACACCACTGCATGTCTGTGCAGTAAATGGATGTCGCACGGCTACTCATGTGAGCTTCATGATGGTTTTTGGAGTATGTTGGATGACATTGTGCTCCTGACTGAAAGTTAAAACCCTTCTCAAGACATGCTATTCTCTCATGCCAGCTAGAGGAAAAGGTGGGAAACAAGCTATGAAAATTAAATCTATTCAGAGCCATTTTACTCTGGGTTTTCCTGTCAGGACGGTGGATCTGTTGGGGGTGAAAGCTGAGTTGGTGTGAGAGCTCAGTCAACCTCTTAAATGAGGAAAAGAGTGAATGTGCAGCTTTGCCACTTAAAACATCAAACGACAGCTGAATTAAGTTTATTAACATGAACAAACTTAATGGATGAATTTCTGTGCACTCAAAGCAGTTAAATGTGCTTTGTCTAAAGCAAATGTCTGAAACGAAACAAACAAAATATGAATGTGTTGTTTATTCTGTGAACTAATTGTTCTGAGAAATGTGTGGCCTTAGAAAGGACCCGGGACAGAACCTGTTTGTGCATAATTTGAACATAATTCAGTTGGATTTTGCCATAATCAGCAGTGCTGCTGGCAGCTGAACCCCACACAGGATCCAGCCATCTTCTCTGGGTTTCCTTGGAAGTCACTGGGAGTCACTTCTTTGGAATATCTGTTGTCTTCAAAGACTTCCTTGTAGAATGTGTTGAAGGTAAAATCTAGCAAGTGCAGTGAAAAGGGCCAGAAAAGTTCAAAAAGTTGCTGCTGTTCCTATGGAATAAAGGAATTTCTGCTTATCACTTTTGAAAATTCAGGGGCATAGCAGCAATTTGGCAGTGTCCAGATGATTTATCCTTAAAAGGACACGATGTAGTTCAGGGATAATAATTGCTACTATGAATTAAAAGACTAGGCGCCAAACCCCCAGAGAAGCAGAATAATTAGCATTGATTAAATTTGGTTTAGCAGTTTCCCGAATAGAAGCTATTTATCAAAAGCTCTTTTGTTCAAGGGCTGCTTTAGAAGCAAGTATAGAAATGGATGGCTTTTAAATTATTTTGGGTAAATATTTTGCAGGTTGTAATTCTTTCCCTTGCCAAGCTTGAGTAATTTCCTTATTACTGCTGTTACTGTTCTGACTGTAAACAAGCCTTGACCTTGTGGACAGATCTTAGCAGTCCAGTACAAAGGTGTCATTGCAGTCCTAGTTTCCTAGATATTAATAGGGAGAAAATAATTGAATCTAAATCCATACTGAAAGACTATAGGATTTTATAGGGTTGATGCCATATAAAATATTAGGATGTTTTGTGTTTTACATGATCAAATGCTAGAAGAGACATTTGTTTTGCGTGTTTCCATAGGAATATGATGGAGGGCTGTTGAATGGAAGGGAGCACAGTACAGAAGTTTATGAACTGGCAGCATGAATGAGTTCAAAGAGAAATCCATTCAGACAGGAGCATCAAGAATATCAGTAGCGTGGCTTTTTGATATTGCAGCTGGATTATCTGTAATCCTTTAATGCTTTGTTCTCTTCTCTCAAGTGAGCCATGCTTTCAACCTGAAGGATTGATCCCCACTTGATGAGCAGCCTAACTGGCAGTGGCAGAGGCTGGTTCTGTGGGAGAGGGAGACACAGGGCTTGGGGAAGTTGTATTTCTGTGTGAAACCTTGGAAAAGCTGAAGAGGAAATGTGCACCTCAGAAAGCCAGTCAGACAGGGTGTCTTGTGACAGGATTGCAGTTTTGGGGGAGAATGTTTAGTTCTTGAAGTTTGTTAGACAATACAGAGAATCCTGATCATGAGCACAAAAAAAATCACTACTGTTAAGAGACTTCAATTCAACATTTGAAGGATAAAAGGCAACCCCCTTTATTTTAGGGAACACCAACTGTTAAGCTGGCATTACTTATCTGGTGGTGTAAGTTCCTTTTCAGCAAATTCTAGTGCAATATTTAGAAACTGTGATATAGCAACACTTGGGTTCTGGTCATAGTGCATCTGAATATCACATGGATCTGGGTTTTTCCTATTTCCTGTCAGCAAAAGTACTTGGACAGCTAAAATGTGTCAGCTTTGCAGGGAGCAGGGGAGGCTTTTCAGAGCCTTTTCTTTCCCAGAAGTATTGAACTGTTAGAGTGCAAGTCTCTTCATAATGGCTTGGGGCTGTGCACAAGAAGCTCCTGGGTCACTTGAACTCTGTGTTGCCTGGAAGCGTAAAGATGGCTTGTTAGTTCTTTAACCTTGTGAGAGGCAAATTGAAGAACTGGAAGTCTAGTAATGGATATTTTAATTAATTGGAACTTACAGATTCTGTTTCTGAGTCTGCCACTGATACTATGTTCATCCATCTTCAAAACCCAAAGAGGGTGGGTGGCAAGGCCAAGTCCCTTATGAGGGTGTTTAAGTGGAAGTGTAGTTCCTTGGACTTTGCTATGAAGTGAAGGAGAATGAGGCTCCAACTGCAATACCTGTGTCTGTTTTGGGGCAAACCGTTTCAAGAAAGGCATGAAACAGCTGATGAGGCAGCAGCAACGGTGATGCAAGGTTTGGGAAAGGTGAGTTGTGATGAAAGGTGGAAGCACCCACAGTTATGTGGTCAGGAGAGGTTTGGGAAGAGCTGTGCAGGCGCTTTACAAATGTGCAAAAAGCCCCCACAAAGGGCAAGCTGTGGATTTCGTATCTGGGAGGAATGGGCTGTGGCATCAGGGCCATCTTTGTGAGTCATCTAAAAGACTTTGAGCATAAAGATTTCGAAGCATTGGAATAGACTGGCTGTCATAAGAAGGGCTGTGACAAATGTGTGTAGGAGTGGTCTGGATTTACTCAGCCCAGCTGTGGGCCATGAGGATAGACTGGAAGATATCTCAAGATCCTTTCAGACCTACTTTTAGTTAGACCTAACTTTTTAGTTCTGTGGGGATGGATTGGTGAGTCACACTTGAGCTGTGACTCACCTTTCGTAATGCAAAGTGAACTCACTAGTTGCTCCTTTCATAGCAGTATTGAAAGGCTAAACTTAAGAACATATGGAAAGTTTGAAGGGTCCTTTGGCTATTGTTACTTCACAACACCAACTATCCAGAGGCATATGAATCTTCAGCTGCTTCTGTTGTGGTTTTTTTTCTCTGTCCCTTGCCATGAAATTCATATACCTGTCTGAAGTCAATCTCAAAAATACAAAACTTCCTGTTTAAAAAATGTACTTTTCTTAAACTTACATCTATATGTTATTATTTTCCCCTCCAAAAATGCTTTTTTTTTTTTTTCCCACATTTCTTCTTGATTGTTTTCTTTTTGTGTGGAACAGGAGCTCTCAGTTCACATTGGAATGTCTTAGCAGGCTGAGAGTAGTTTACACAAATACAGATTTTTTTTTCTCAGATCCAAACCTTATTTAAATTACCAGTCCCAGTTCTTCAGTGCTAGCGATTTCTCAAAACACGCTGATAAAGAAATATAGTCTTTTGATGTTAGGAGTGCTTTATCTCTGGTTTTCTGTGAGTGGTGCCTACTTTCATTTATGGTAAACTTTGTGCCTGTTTGATTAAAAAAAGTATTAATCTGTTAACAGGATTAGGGGGTTCCAGACATAGAACGTTGCTGTTTTCCCTTTCTTGTCCCTCTCCACAACTCTCACCTTTTTGGAGGATAGATATTGAATCTTAAAGGCCTTTACTATGTCTCAAGTGATTTCAGAATTACTCTGCCCTTGACTTTGTAGTGACCTGAGAAATGTCTTTGTCAGGTGAAACAAGGACTCTAAGTACCATCCTGCTAGAGAAAGGAAGAGTTCACTGCTGGAATAGAAGTGCTTTGTCATCCTGGCTAAGGGAAACTGAACTACATTCCAGTTTTCCTCTCAAAATGCCAAAGAATGAAGTCAGAACCCTGTGTCTGCTTTTACTGCACTTCTTACAAGAAAAACAAATGAAATCCACCAGTAGGAGAGAGATGATCTCACATTTGATTTCCCGTTGCCTTTCTGTAGCATCTGAAAACAGGACTGTACACACTTTTGCTTGCTATTACTAATTTTGTCAGCTTGAAATTTGAAATTGCTGATTAAGTTTGAAAAAGCTGATTAAGGTACTTTGATTAAGTTGAAAGAAATCAATTTCCCTCTAGCCTTTGTGGACATATTTTTTAATCTCGTGACAAGAGAGGTGTGATCTCAATAAACTCTTATGGCCCTTTTGCATCAAGCCTTATACACAGAGTAACTTACAGTCTCCCACAGTCTTAAGAGACAAGTCAGTGAGGGGCAGTGTATAGAAATCCCTGTGCAGATGGGGTGTATTGTTCTTCCTATAGTACTTCAGATGGACAGATGTAAGAGAGACTGTATGCTTACTGTCCACTGGAAGATAAATGAAAGAGATTTTACTAAATGGTCATCAGCCTAACGGGAGATGATGACTACACTGGCAACTGTAGTAATTCTTCATTCTTGCACAATCATTTACAGAAAATTGTTTTCAAATGCTCCTTATGAGTCTTCACAAAGATGCCATTCTGTGTGTCCTTCTGGTTTCTAGACTTGCTCCATATCTGAGGCTCACATGTGAAGATACTTGATGCTTGTGCTTCATTAGAGCTTTCAAAAGCAGATACAGATTTGAAGTAAAGTGGTTCCCAACCATTCTGGCTTTTGTGTAACAATATGGAGCAAGGGATGTGTTGCTGTTGGCAACATTTTCATTGTCAGCAAAGTGGAAAGCAAAATGTAAAGTTGTGAGCATCATCAGGAGTATCTCAGCAGTATTACTTTCATTGTTGTGCAATCAGTAAGAATGAGACAAGAAAGAAAAATGTTCCATAAGAGAGCATTGTCTTGGTAATTAAGTGTGAGTATCTGAACCAAACCCAAACTGGTGATTCTGGAGCTAGAAGCCAGGCTATTCCTTTACTGGGCAAGAGAAGATATATTTCAGGTTTGACTGACATTTATTTTTCACTTAGATCAGAAAAGTTGCCTTCTAAGCCATGACTTATTTGAATACTTCAAATATGCTTTATTGTATATAATATATACATATACATAATATTATATATATTTTATTATTTATATATACATATATACATAATATATATATTATTTATAAATGAGCTTTAAGAATTTGCTTCTTAAAGCTCATTTTATATTTAGGATGAGTGTGACAGCTATAGCGAAGAGTAGGGATTTGTTCTATCTGGTGCATTCTTGCACAGTGGCCCTGTGTGCATGATCCATTTTCTTGTTCCTCTTGGAGTGTCTGCCAGCAGTTAGCTCTTCTCCCCTAGGGACTGTGCCACAGAGACCCTCGTGTTTGAATCGCACGACCTTATGCAGGTCTGTGATTTTTTGAGGGTTGTTCCTCACTGAGTCTCTAGCGTTTTTTAACTTTTCCCCAGCGCCACATCCCTTTTCAGTGACTGCACGGGGCACTGTGTTTCTGGTTGCAGGTGAAGGAGGCTGTGAAACACGCCCTCAGCGTGGGCTATCGCCACATCGACTGCGCGGCCGCCTACAGCAACGAAGCTGAGATCGGGGAGGCCTTCCAGGAATGTGTTGGGGACAACAAGGTAAAAAGACAGGAACTGTCCTGCTGACTGTGTGTTGTGCCAAAACTTACAGCTGTCACCTGTGAAGTTAACATTTGTGGCTTTTCCTGCTGGTCTACTCCAGATGTTTGCTATTTATCAGGAGAAGGCATGAAAGAGGGCTTTCTCTCCTCTTAGAACCTTCCTGGCTGTCATGGGGAGAAAAGATTGTCAGGGATACTTGAATGGAAGCTACAGAAAATGCCTTTGTTGCTGGTGGTGGTTTTTTCCCTCTTCCTGCCCCTTTTCCCATCATAAAGTATCCCAATTTGGATACTTTGGCGTTCCCAGAATCTGTAGTTATAACGTAAAATATTTGTCATGATTTATGTGTAAAGTTACTCTGACTTTCCAGTCTAGCATACAATGGTGAATAGCCACAGCAAATTTAGTTTTTTGGTTGTTGATAAAATATCAACTGTAGGTTTTTTGGTTATAGATAAAATATGAGTGAATTAATTTTTTTTTAAACACAGTGATTGCATGTGAAAGGTTCATAACTGGCTCCAGAGTCTGCACCTGAGAGTTTGAGGCCTAAGTATGATATAATGTGACAGGCCTTCCTGTGGATGAGCTGAGGTGGAATCATAAATTTATTCCCTAAAGGGGCCAGAAGGATAACCTGTACAGCCTCATAGCCCATGGAAAGAAAGTTTTCATGTTCTTGCTTTCCTGCTGCGCTTGCCTTGGCTTTAGGGCAGTCTCTTTGTTATGTGATGTGCTTGAGAGAGGCTGTTTTCAGCTTGCCCCAGGGATTCCTCCCTTCTAGACAGTGGTAACTAACAAAGGGAAGCATAGGCCTTTTGTTCAGTTCATATTAGCTAGCTAACTTAGAACTAGAATTTGAATTTAAATTCTTTTAAAAAGAATTTTTAAATATCTTCCTTTTAAACACAACATCCTTGTGTGAAACACAGAAATAATTGAATGGTTGGAAGAGAAAAACTAAGGAGTTAATCATTCCAAATTCTTCAAATACAGACTTGAGTGAGGTTTTGTCAGACATAAGACAGTGAGAAGCATCCTTTCTGATGGAATTCTGTGCTTCCGTTTGCCCAATGTGATCTCCCTTTTGTATTTTATACTTTCTAGTTAACCAGTTCTCCATTGTTTTACTTCTGGTTCTTACCCTTCCAACACGGGGTAGAGGGCTCTCAGTTCTTAGTGTGTTCCTTCCACAGGATAGAAACTCAAATGCAGAGGTTTGGGGAATCTTCTGTCTATTTTCCCACACTCTTTCCATAAGAAGCAATCTTGGTTTATAGCATGTGATGAGTAAAGTAAGTTAGCTGGTTGGGCCTGGAATATGTGAATTGTTAAATAGAAATGTCAAAATTTACATATGAATAAGCTGAGTAATCTTTCTTTTGGCCACATCACACTTAGTAATGGCTTTAACCCTTGAACTGGAAGGTTTGGAAGAGTGTGTATGTGAAAGGGATTGGTTTGTTTTTCAAACCTTCTAATAAATTGCTGAAGTATTTGATATACTTTAGGACTTGCCACTATGTGTATTTCTCTGGCTCTTCTCCATCCAGTACATTTTTGAAAGGTTTGATTTGTAGGTTCCATGTTTTACCTTATTTAAAAAAAACCAAAACAAACCACAAAACTTCAGTTGTTCTCTTTGTTTTAAAACTAGGTGGGGAATTGTTGCAATTCTCTTTTTGAGCTTGCTCCAGTAAATTATGCTCTCTTTCCTTTCTTAAAGATTATTAAAAGGGAGGACCTATTTGTAACATCAAAGCTCTGGAATACCAAGCACCACCCAGAAGATGTAGAGCCAGCGCTGAGGAAAACACTTGGAGATATGAAACTGGATTACCTGGACCTGTACCTCATGCATTGGCCTCATGCCTTTGAGTAAGTTCTAGATGGAAAGGGCACAGAATGCAGAAACACCAGTTTTACCTAAGTGGCTTATGTTATATCCTGAGGACCTTCTTTCTGAGCTGTGAATTTCTTCCTGTTTATGCTGCCTGCAAGGTGTTTTCTGGTGTTTAAAGTTTAAATTAGTCTAGTGTCTTCATCTAGGCATTGGGGAAGTGTGGCAGCTATTCTTAGTTCTGCCACTGGCCTACATGGTAACGCTGAGGAAATACCAGAACTTCTTTGTGCCTTAGTTGTACTGATCTGTAAAATGGGAATTAAGCGCTTCATAAAGACAACACTTTTCACTTGTAGTTATTAACTATACTGGAGTGGACAAGCTCACACAGTATCATGGTGGTATCTGTATGAGGAGGAAGTGAATTGACTTCATATGACACAAATTGCAGTAATTCTACGATTTGAGGAAATAAGAGACAAGAAAGTTTTGCAGTTAAGTGCTAAATGCACTTATCCTAGAATCCCACGAGAAGCACAGTTCCATACTCTGTTTCCTTGGAGATGTGGAAGCAGTTATTTCTCCACCCAACTACAATCAGCAATAAGGCAGGGGGAGTAAATCTACTGACCAGATGTTTGCATGGAATCTTCACTCAAGCCCTGTCAGTTTAAGGGACCTCTGTTCTACAAATCTAAGAATATTTTTTCTCCTTCTGTTCATATGAACTGAATTTTACAAATGTTATACACTAATGATAAGATGAAAGATGCTCAAAGGATAAATATATTCCTCAGCATAACAGAATGAGGAAGTGCTTTCAACTAGAACTGGTCTGTTACAAATTCCCTGTTGTGCAACAGGTTTGCTTTTCATTTGCTTGAAAAAAACACCCCATCAAACATTGCTTTGGTAATGACACATAACACAAATAATAATGTATGCTTAGATACTACTAATATTTAAATTTAGACTATATTGTGCCACTGTTGACAAAACTGACCGTCTAATAAAGGAATTTCATTTATTTCCTCTTTGGAAACTGTATACTCTGCAGTTTGCCATTATTTCTACTTAACTGTTTTAATGCATGCTTATCTATAATGCCTGTTGCATTATAGCTGAGCTGAGGGAAGCTGAGCTAAGGAATGTTATTTACACAGAAATTAAAACAGACTTCCAGATGAAAATCATAGTGCCTCTAGGTCATGAGAATTGCCCTCACTTAATACAGTCCTCTTGACATATGAGGCTGCTCTTCTGACTTGGGAGCTCATAAGGCTTTCAGAGTTATTTTTGGTTCTAGATTCATCAGTGATGTGAAGAACCATCTCCCCTTGTCCCCAAGTACTCCATTTCTCACACCATTCGCTGCTTAGCTAGAGCAGTGTAAGAGTCTCTAAGTGCTCAGCTAGCAGAGTCCTGTGGTGATTACAGAGCAGTATTCTTCTATGGGGATTGCTTGTACGCTTCCAAGCATGGACTGCTCAGAGACCAGCCATAGCCCTTTGGCTGTGGGGGTGTCACCTGGCACAACTGGGTACTTTGTGTCTGTTTGGGTGGGCTTTTTTGGTTTTTTTTCCTTAATGTGTTGGTATGACTAATTGGAAGGAAACACACCCAACCTATAAACAACATGTACATATTAAGACTTCTAGGAGAATCTGTGCTTGTATGGAGTACTGACACAGCTACAGAATCCAGAGGGATTGGGAAGGCCAGTGTCCTTTGAATACAGTTTCTCCTAGACAGCTCTTAAACCCAGATCCCTTTGGTAGCAACTCCAAGCCACCCTCTGAGTTGCTGCTCCCTAAATCAGCTGTTTTATTGAGATCAAAGTGTGCAAAGACCTGCTGCTGTGTGTACAGTGGTTTATCAGTTCTGTGTAGTCACTGCTATATAGGTAAGTACTTCAAAGTGCTGTATAACAACTCTATGTAGTAAAGACTGTCTTGTGTAATAACTGCTTATAGGTTAAGTCATGTAATGGAATTGAACAGACAGATTAATTCAGTTTGTACTTTGCCCTTCAGACTACGTATAAACTTTTAAGACTACTTTGAGGAAAGTTTCTTTAAGTGAAGAATTAACATAATATGAATAATATGGTATATGTACTTACACTTCACCTTTGATGCTGTAGACGAGGGGACAATCTCTTCCCAAAGAATCCGGATAACACGATGCGTTATGACTACATTGATTACAAGGATACCTGGAAGGCTATGGAGAAACTGGTGGAAAAAGGTCTTGTGAAAGCCATTGGGCTGTCAAACTTCAACAGTCGTCAGATCGATGATGTACTAAGTGTGGCTACTGTGAAGCCAGCTGTGCTCCAGGTAAGATGGATAGAGACAAATACCTTTCCTATTTGTCCATAAGAGTGAAGAATTTGCAAACCAGTGTTACGTGTTTAGCACATGAGCTGCAGCTTCTTACTTGCAGGGAAGAATATAGCCAGCTCTGCAGGAGCAGGCACACAGAGGCTGTCTTTCCAGGCAGATTAATTTGTTGGGAAGGAGACCTACATCCATGTTCCGTGGGCATTTATACCTGCTTAGTTGAACAGGTCTGTGGAAGAGTTCATCTTCCCTATGATGAACAATTCAGTCTGTAAGAAGGAATGACTGTGAGGGAGTAACTTGAATCCCTACTGGCAGAGAAGTTCCTTGCTTGTTGTATGATCTGTTTGGTACCGAGGGGAAGTTCAGCATCAAGCTTAGGTGATCTGTTCTCTGTTTCCTATAACCTTAGCCTACCAGACACTTCTTCTTTCTCCTGGTAGTGACTTGAGTTGCTAAGGTTAACTTAAACCTTATCTTCATAAGGTTTTCTGGAATCTGGAATGAGTTCCTGTGATATGTTTGGTTCTCTTGTGCTTGACTTCCCATTTGTTTCATTGTATGTTGATACCTGTTCTGTAGCCACTCACTGTGGGTTATTTTAATAGGTGGAATGCCATCCTTACCTAGCTCAGAACGAGCTAATTGCTCACTGCCAGAAACGAGGCCTGGTGGTCACTGCCTACAGTCCCCTTGGCTCCCCGGATCGCATGTGGAAACACCCAGATGAGCCGGTGCTTCTAGAGGAACCTGGAGTAAAAAAAATTGCAGAAAAATACAGCAAGTCACCTGCACAGATCATCCTCAGGTACAGAACAGTTGTGAGAGAGGTGGTGTTTGGGACCCAGCCTTCAATAAAGCAAACACACAAGCTGGAAGGAATCCACTTAAAGTGTGTGTTCTTCCGCACTGCGGAGAGGTTGAAATCACAGGGAGTGCCAAAAGCAAACCCCACTTGGTGCTTGTTTTACAAAGCTGGTAGAGTTGGTCCTGCCTTACAGCCTGTAGACTAGATCAGAGGGGTCTGTAGATCCATGTCTGGGACAGTTCCCATGGACTGTTCCCATGTCTGGGACAGTACATTTTCTGCTGGGAAATAGCAGTAGGACAATTAAGGCAGCAGTGTACCACATCTGTGTGCTGCCCACTAAATTTGCACGTGGCCAGTTCCTTGAAGCCTCTGGTGTTTGCTGCTGCACTTAGGTGGGCTCCCAGGAAGAGGGGTTGAGGAAAAGACCTGCCTCCTTTGCACTGAAGAACTGTTTGCTGTTTTGTTTTTATATAGCCAGCTACTGGATACTGGGAAACAAGGTGATTGAGTGACACCCAGAATGTGATCAGCACCTTGTAGAGTAAAATTGGATTTCTATCCTTATTTTTCTCAACTGGCTTTGTATCCATCAGTATCACTACCACAGTCTCGGGCAACAGGAATTTACCCAGACAGCTGAACATGTTCAAGATTTTTTGCCCAAGCCACTAGAGAGGCACTTCAGGGATCTGGGTTTTCATCTAGTTTCTGAGTGGTTGTCAGGTTAGAACTTGCTTGAAATGCCTAAGTATGTTTTTCTGACTGTTTCTTGGGTTTTTAGCTTAAAACACTTGAAACCTGGGTGCTTATTCCAAGGCATGAACACCTTCCCCTCTCTGATTACTTCAGTTGTTACTGTTTTGCTTAAGCTTGGACACACCAGGTCCTAATAAAATACAGAGCTGTGCCACTCCTCCTGTGGGGATTATTTCACAGAAGTGGCATCTCTGCTGCCACAGATTACTCAACCAAAATAAATACTTACTGTTCTTGAACTGCACAAAGTCTCTCACCTTCTCTTGCAGATGGCAAGTGCAGCGTAAAGTGGTTGTCATTCCCAAAAGTGTCACTCCTGCTCGCATTCAGCAGAATCTCCAGGTAAGCTGAAATGGAGGAGTTTCAGCAATGCTCTTTTCATGTGAGTAATTGCTATACTGTCCTACAACTTGCAGAGCAGCAAGCTGAGGCATTTGGTTCATACTTGTTCATCAACGTATGCTCACGCTGGGGAGGGAGGGTAAAGATTCTTTCTGAAAACAAAGGATGTGTTTTAAGCCACTCAGTGTGTGAGTCTGTGCAAATGTGCACATGCACAGTCTTGTTATCAGAAGGTGAAGAATGTACTTTGTAGAGGTCTAAATGAAAAATCTGTACTTAAATGTTTTTGAGACACAAATTTATTGAAATAGGGAGTCTTCTAAATATGCTCAGTGATTCTTATTTATGAGTAATAGTGCTCCATCCTGCAAGTGGGGGCTGGTGATTGCTTCTCCAGCAAACTGCCATTCGAGTGATGCTGAAGGAGTAGGTGTGGTTCACTTCTGCTCTGAAGTAGAGACTTTAGAAATTAATTGAAAATTCTCGATTTTAAATACGCTTGGGGGATGTTTCTAAATCACCTCCTGGGATCTTTTTTCATAGAGATTGGCTGGTTACATTCTTGTTTTTAAGTCAGGAGTTGTAACTGTTACTCCCATTAATCCAATTTCTGCCGTGTAGTGTGCTGCTAGAAATCTCAAGAAATTCTCATAAATTCTGCAGTCACTCAAGGTTTAGATCTACATGGAAACAGAATACTTATTGAATAGGCAGCACTTACTGTAAGGAACAGTCCCACTGCTTTCTCTATTAGTGGCAGAGCACTATGCAGTACCAGTGTAGGCTTAGAGCTGGCAGGTGTGTGAACAGCTCAGACTTTAAGCCTTTGCTTTGGTGTTTGTTATGAGTTTAATTGCGATTTCGTATTTATAAGTAGAAGACAAACTGGTGGCAACCTATGGTTATTGAGTAAAGCCTCTGGCTTTTGTTTTCAGGTGTTTGATTTCAGCCTCACAGAAGAGGAGATGAGCCACATTGGAAGGCTGAATAAAAACTGGCGTTACATCGTGCCAATGATTACGGTAAATTTCTCGTGTTTCTGATAGTTTCCATTAATTGTGCATATGGCCACCACTTGGGGCTTTTACAGTTTTGTTTCTCTAGTGTTCCCATCAGAACTGCTTACTCATAAGAACACTGCATCTTCTTAGGGTATCTAAGATGAAAGAATTTTTCAAAATCTGGGTACAGAAAAGGCAGCTTATTGAAAGCTTTTGTCCTCTGTTTTGGACACTGGTGGCCCTCTCTTGAGTTCTCATTACTGACTCATCCATGGGTCTTTAAGTCAGAGTTCCATCTTACTTCAAGTATCACCAAACTCCTGCTGATTTGTTCTTCTCAAGTCCAAGCAGGCTAAGCTCCATGGCTTTCCTCCAGAATTACTCCTTGTGCCAGCTGTCACTGCCTCCTTTGTACCATAAACCTCTAAGATCATTGAAGACACAAGGTGCTGCTGCTTCTCCACATCCATTGTGGAAGTCACATCGGGGAATTTGTCCCCTCCCCTCCGCTGCATGTCCCGCTTTTCAGAATCTGTTGTAATGACCTTCCTCCAATGTAAAGAGTTTGGATTAGGCTGTTGTATTTTTCTTCCCAAATCCACTAGCTGCAGCATCTTTTAGCATCAGTAATTTAGTGTGTCACACAAACCCTTATCTTGTGTGCATAGATACAGGAAATCTCAGACAATTTGGGAGCTGTCAAGCATAGCCTGGCCTCTTCAGTGCTTTGCCTGTAAATTATCCTTCAGTAGTGGCAGCTGGCTGTAGGGATTCCTTGGGGATAGCTTTTCTCCAGGATTTATCATTGTGGGTTTTTTGAATACTTGAGAGTGTATCAGTGACCAGCCCGAGTTAGAAAAGAGAAGCTGTGAATGTGTGGGAAATTACTGTCTCATATCAAGGGTAGATATGTGTTACAGCTTTCACTGTTTGTCATGCTTACATGAGCCTCAAGGCCACCCTTTTAACTGTTTGTGTGCATAAATATAAACCCCCACATCCCTGCAGCCAAAATTCTCTCTCTGTTTATGGATCAGGAGTCTGTATACCAAACAAGCAGCTTAGCTGCCAATCTGTGTGAATGAGGTAGTGACAAGCACACCTGCCGCTGACAATGTTTCTTTCAAGTGTTTTGCTACCCATGCTGCAAACAAAGTTGTTTTGTTAATGAAACTGCAAAATACATTAAAATGTAGCCTGGCTTGAATGAGCCAGGGATAATTCATGTGCTTTTGTTACCTGGGACACCTGATCGGATCACAGGGATTCACAAAGGAGAGATGAAATACAGTTCAAAGTGGCAGCCCATCCAGCTTGAGAAACGGTGAATGTAATGCAGCTGAGCTTCAAAGATATTGCCATATTGTCAGATAACAAGACAGGAAGAAGCAAGATGAGGAGTTAAATCATGGTTCTGTAGCTCTAAGATCTCTAGTGGAACCTTTTGTCTCCTGCCCATCCCTTCTGGGCTTACTGGAAAAAATTTTCATCAACTGTGAATTAAAATTCCTGTCTAACCTTTCATGCCTATCTCCCCTATGAATCTGACTTAGAGTTTGGATTTCAAAGTGTGATATGGCAGTGACATGAGAGCTCCTATCATAACTGATGAGACAGTTCTTCCTTGCTTTACTTCATTGATCTATAGCACAAGTTCTTATAATTGTGCCACTCTCTTCCTCATTCTGTTCTGTTTAAAGCCTGAGGGGAGGCTATTACATTGCATATAGGCAATTAAAGTTGCTTTATACTTTTAACTGTTCATTATCTGGATAGAGTTTGGAAATTACCTTGCCACCAGTCTGAAATCCAAACTTTTGGAAACACACAATTGGCCAAGGAATATACGTAAGTGAAACTTAAATGAGTGTTAGGTCAGGAGAGGAGGAGTGTGGCACGCACATCATTATCTGTTTTTGAGTTAGCTGCTGTTGATCTGCAGGTGTGTTCATTGCTGATTTTATTCCCCCCTCCTTCTCTCAAATTCCTGCAGTAGACTGGAATCAGTGATGTGAAACATTGCTTCTGGCAGCTGCTGTCTTGGCCTGCTGTGAACAAGAATGCTTGCCTGTTCTGTGTGAAGAAATATGCAGGGGGACGGAACTGGGGGGAAAGTGAGGAATATGAATTCTAGGAACATGAGGAAGCTGTTGGCTTTCAAGAGAACTTGAGGAGATCTCAATGGAAGTGACTGTGACACTTCCGTCCACAGTTTTAAGGATTGCCTTCAGCTGACAGCTTCATTTCGGGTTTATTTTAATTGGAGCATTAGTCAAATGTTGCACCGTAACATCTTCGTTCTGTGCTCTGCAGTGCCCCCAGGTGACTCATTTAATTTAAACAGCTCATTGAAGGAATTCAGTCGCTTTGAAATGCAGGTTTTGTATTCAAAGCTAATGGGGTACTTGCTAGTGGATACTTGGTTTGAAAGTCCCGGTGATTTCCTCAGTGCCCGTAACATTTTGAGTGATCACTACCATCAAGTTTATATGTATAAAAATAAATGATTTCTCTTACATAACTTTTACTCAGACATTAGTTGTTTAACATAAGTTTTAGCTGAATGATGCTGGCCTGACACATGGGGAGGTGTGTGCTCTGGGCCAGTGCTGCACCCAGACTTCCCCAAACGTTACAGATGAGGTTTTACCTCAGCTACACGGAAGTTGGGGATGTTGCAATGGACTTGGTGCAAGTGGAAATGCAACTTCGTGCATCTGAATGCTTCGAGGTGGGACGTAGGAACTGAGACTCAGTCTGGTTTTGTGCCAGCCTGAACCTCTGGTTATCTGTGAATATTGGTTTCAGTGCTCCCATTTTACAGCTGGACAAGCTGGTCTTCTGTGGAAATGTTCCTAAAAGGAGTTCAGTGACACTATTAATGCCTCAGTATATGACCCTGAACAAGCCTCTCAATGTGTTTCATCTTACCCATCTCTAAAATTGGTAGCCCAGCAATTCTCCATCATGGAAACATGGACAAAGGCTCTAACTCCAATAGTGTTTGGAAGTGTGCATGTTACAACACTTACTCAATAACAGCTACAAGGCAAAAGGCTTTTGATTATTCTTAATCTAACTCTTCAAGTCTCTGCAGCTTGAGAGACTCTTGCTGTAGGCTACAAAAGTCTGTATTTTCTTTCAAGAAAGGGTAAGAAAACTTGGGAGTAGAGGGAAGAGCTCTTGTTTAAGCTGAAAAATATACTCCCAGATGTTTGGGATACAAAGGTTTAGAAATCTAAATCATGGAGAACTTGAAACTGAGAGTAAGAATGGATTTTTAACTTTCTAACCTGAGTCTGTCTTGTTTACTTCACAGGTGGATGGAAAGCTAGTAGCCAGAGATGCTGGACACCCCCACTACCCCTTCAATGACCCCTATTAACGACTAGAAAATAAGGTGTTAAAGTAACACACTCCTGTGTGTGCCCTTCCACAAAGTAATTGTTGCCACAATTTGTCAGAAGCATTGTCCAAATTAAAACCTTCCTTCCCAGGTAGGTTTTCCTACCATGTACTACTTCTAATCGACCTCCTGCCTCCTGTCTGGAGATCCTGTAGCCTCCGTGCCAAAGTTTGTGGATTTATTACAATGACTGCAAGCTGGCTCCTGGAAGCATCAGATCTTTTGGAGATTAGCTAAAGAGTGATGGAGTCTAAGCCAAGTTCCAAACACATCATTATCAGACTAGGGCATTACTTTGGGTCATTACTTTGGTCACTACTGTGAAATGGTTTTGAAAACTTTAGTTACTACCATGATGAGTGAAAAAAAAGAAGGGTGAAGGCATGAAAGTTTTTCAAGGCTAAAGAATTGCTCAGCCATCAACTTTGTTATCTTTATTAATAATTTTTTACACAGGGAATAAGGTGAAATGTGCTAGTTGCACTATGTCCATAAACCATTCATTAAAACCCGAGTAATCAGCCATGCCCAGTGCTTTTATCCACTTCATAGTACTTGTGGGACCTAGAATTCTCAATTTTCTCTTTATTTTTTTTGCCTGTAGATTTGAGCAGAATAAAAGCAGAGCCTGGAGCAGGCCTTCAGGGCAGTCCTGTCTCTTGCTTGTCACAGTGCTGGGTTTCAGCTCTGACAGTAGCTGTGACAGTAGCTCTGTGATCCTATCACAAAAGCCACAAGAGCTTTTCAGCAAGTCTTGCAAAAAACCATCCTGCTTTTCCCGTAAAGCTGTCCAGTGTTTCTTTACCAAAGATGTCCATTTTGAGTTCTGGAAGGTCAGAAAATTAGTTCCTGATTGTACAGTAAGACCAAAGACCTTTCAGAGCTGCCTGTTTTAATGTTGCATTTTTGGCTGCTGCCAAAAGATGTCTTTGGTTGATGCTTGGGAGAGCTTCTCCTGTCTCCTGCTGTAGCACTGACCTGCTGGTAACATGGGGTGAGTCATTTGCCTTTTGTGCCTCTGTTTTCCTACTTGCCATGTGTGTTCCCCCTGGCAGGGACTGATTTGCTGAGTGCTGATATACGCTTGGACTAGAACTCCAGCTCTAAGCACAGTTTTATTTTGTTTCAGTCTCTTAATGAATTGCCTGGTCATCTGGGCACAAAGGGCACCAGGTGTTCGTACCTATCTGTGCTCTGGTGGTGATACCTTATGTGGCCTTAGCAACATCAACACTTTATTTTGGTCCTCTCTACCTGTTAAATAGGATTAATTTTTTCCCACAGTAGTAGCAAACAATTAGAAAAATAGTCTTGTGTATCAAATAGTTCAAAAGTTAAAGAATTAGAGACTTTAATTTGGATAACCTCTTTTGCAATAGGTCTATAGCAGATCTATGTATTCATCTTGAGTGTAATGCCTTCTCAGTAATTTCTGCCCTGGGCCTCACGGTGTGCAGCTGAACTGCAAAAAAAAAAGAGTGACACCTATTTATCACTCCTTGTAAACCGCAGGCAAAATTTCAGGAACTTCTGTTCCTTGGCAAAATGTTTCCTAACTCCTGATGAATATGCCTCAGTGGAGGAAGCCACTGCACCTCATTTAGGATTCTTTACTAGACTGGACATTTTCTCCTAAGGAAAATTAAATTCCTGTTGGTTTTTTTCAATTGTTCTAATCAAATATAGTGACTTTGAATACAGTTCTTGTTGCAATCATTAGGGAAGCAATTGTACTTTGAAGGCACTCTGTTGACTGCAGTCATCCTGCCAAGTACAGTGGCTTTTCTTGCTTGTTTCACTTGCATGTTTGCTTGTTTTAAATAAATGCTGTACTCATTGTATGATTTCGAGACTTTTCCCCCCTGTTTAATCTCAAGGCCCAAATTAACTTTCTCTAGTTATTTCTCTGAGCAAGAGTAACTAAGTGGGATGGGAGAATTCCCAAGAAAAGCAGATTGATTCTGTAGCTCTGTGAACCCCACACTTCCCAGATCTGTTCCTGCAGGGAGGGACACAGCGGGATTGAAGCTGGAGAACTTTTACCTTGAAATAGCAGAGCCTGGAGTTGTCGGTGCTGAGCTGTGCTGTGACAGGGGAGCGGCCATGTCAGCCCTGTCTGCTCGTGTACATGTGCCAGGGGACAGCCGAGCATCTGCGTGAGCTGGCCCGAAGCCCAGGGCCTGCTCGCGTGGAAGAGGCCGAGGGCGGACACAGAGCCCGAGCCGGGGCGCCAGAGCCTCCCGG
>VZRQ01006006.1:124385-172081 GCA_013397975.1 Machaerirhynchus nigripectus | reverse complement strand
CGCCGCCGGGGTTTGGCGCCAAGGGCGGGAGGCGGGGCCGGCGGAAGGCGGGAAAGGCCCCATTGTCTGCGCGAGACCGGCCGGGCAGGGGCTGACAGAGCCCCTCACAGCGTCCCTTCGAACAATACGCACCAAACTGAGGAGCCTGACCCGCTCTGGGTGGATGGGCACCTCTAATCCAGGACACTGGTTCTGGTTCCGTACCCCCGTGAGCTCAGCTCGTGCCGTGAAATGGGTGGCCGGTTTTAAATGTGAATAAAAAAACCATTCGATTTTCTGTTTGCAGGATGGAAGAGGAACTGGCAGCTCCTTCCACATCCACAGACAAGACAGACAGGTGAGATGGGAGTTGGAACTGTCAATTAGTAAATAACACGAAATCCCGGAGTTACTGAGTGAAACACAAAGTCACCCTTCAAATCCGTTATTAGGCTTGGAGATTACTCCCATGCATGCTGTAGGTACTGAAAACTTTTGCTCACCAGTGGTGTGCCCAAATCTAGTGTAGCGAAGCCCTTTCAAGGATTGATGCATACAGCAATACCAGCTGTCCTTGAAGTTCTTGGGTTTCGAATTAGTGCTGGAGAGGAACAAGTATGCAGCTGCATGTGATAGATGGTATTCCTCTGTGGGCAGCTCCTCTTGTCCCAGTCTGAGAGGCTGGGCTGGACCTTCTGGAAATGAAGCTGTGCAAGATGCACTGAATTGAAACTGATGCTTGCATCTGTCATTCTTCTCAGATGCACCACGCTGTCCTATGAAAAACTTAAACTTGGGTATATTCTTCTTTTTCTTGATTTAACATTGGAGTCTGAAACACTGATGCTCCGTGGTGTGCTGGTGTGCAACTCCTAAAGTGTATTGTTTAGCAGCCTTTGTCATAGCAGATTCTGGTACTTCTTGCAGTGATTGGGCAAAATTTGCCTGTCTTCCCTTGGTTTTTGGAACTATCAGTTGTTCCAGATTTACACAAACAAAACCAAACAAATCCCACCAACCCTGGTAGTTCCAACCTCTGTAATGTATGCAACTCACTATTCCATAAAGCAGACTAGGTTTTGAAAGCTGAAATTACTGTGAAAACTAACAGAATTCTGCATTTATTTCCCCTTCTCCAGTATGGATGTGGATGGAGAATCAAAGAAACTACTGGGTTTGGGACAGAAACACTTGGTAATGGGAAATATTCCAGCTGCTGTGAATGCATTCCAGGAAGCTGCGAGTTTGCTGTGAGTAGTAGAATGTTCTGTGTTTTTGCTGGGCTTGGGCTTCAGCCTGGCTGTTCTGATGTGAATTATGCGAGAAAGATTGGGATTTTTACCTAACACGTTTATAATTTATAATGCAGGTGAGGAGAGGACAAACTATTTAAAGTCACCCAAGAGCTGGACAATGCTATAGGTGGGGTGCAGTTTAGATGGCTTTTGTGATAGGCATTACCAGTACAGTTCCCTAAGGAGGGAAAGGGGTTTGGTAATTTATTATGCAGGTGTCTTTTCTAGTGACTTATTTACTAGTCTTGATCAGTCTCTGAGAATAGTTTGTTTTGGGTTATAGATTAATTTCCTTAGTTGGGCGTTTGAGAGCCATATCTAACTGAGAGAAGCATTCATTGTTTGTTTGAAGCAACGGGAGATGAACCAAGAAAGTGATCCTTTTGTCTAGGAATATTTAACGTTCAAGTTTGCGTATCCAAATCTAAAGTAGGCACAGGCAAATGATTCTTCATTATTTTTGTAGGGGTAAAAAGTACGGTGAGACAGCGGATGAGTGTGCAGAAGCTTTTTTTTATTACGGAAAATCTCTCCTGGAGTTAGCAAGGTATGGTGACAGTTTGTCATTTGGTGAAGCCTGTCTGGTGTAACGGGATTTCACTCCTTTGTGGACAGGGTTGCCCTGGGTGGGATGGGCTGTGGCATTGCAGCTTGTGCAGTTCAAATGATGGTATTAAAAGATCCAAGGGATAACAAACCTCTGTTCCCTTTAGAATGGAAAATGGTGTGCTGGGAAATGCCTTAGAAGGGGTGCAGGTGGAAGAGGAAGGAGAAAAAGCAGAAGACGACTCTGCATTGCCAGCTGCTGATGGTATGTAAAGCTGCCTGCCTTGCTGTGGAGGCACCAGGCTGTGTTTTCTTGTTGGAATGATCCAAGTTTAGTCCATTGGTTTCTTGGGTAGCCTGAATCATTCCGTTGAAACTCTTGGCAGACTGAATGGGCTCTGTGTCTGTTTGGTTTTTCCTAGTCTTGCTTAAAGATGAGCAAAACCTGTAAAACATCTGCAAGGAGCTGGTCACTGAAAGCATGTGTACAGGGTCACCAGGTGTCTGTGTCCTGAAACACTGCATTCAGACTTGCTTTCTTAAGCTTCACCTCTGACTCCCAACTGCGTGGTAACCTTGTAGCAGTACAGTGTGCGTAGTCCCACAGTCAGAGTCTCTGAAAAGTCCCAAGGGCAGTGGCTATTTTATACTGCCTGCAGCTGGAGAGGATACAGGAATTCCTGTCCATCCATACTGTTAAAGCACTGGCACCTCTTGCTTAGCTGTGACTAAAATCGCTGCACAACCGTACACTGCTTTAGCGGCCGCTTGCAATGCTGCAGTCTGGGGAAGGGGAAGGGACTTGCTTAGATCAAGGGGCTATGTTGGTTGTCTCCTAATTCCCTGTACTTGGAAAATGAAGCTTTTAGGAATGTCATCCAACTTGGTAAGAAACCCAACACGCTGGAGGGTCTGAGGGTGGTGTTGTCAGTGCCCATTAATGTCTTTATCACTAAACTCGAAGAAATGTTTATGCTTCCTCAATCATGTAGAAGAAGCAAGGGAGGAGTTGAGAGAACAGGTTTATAACGCCATGGGGGAAAAGAAAGAGGCCAAAAAGTCCACGGAGGAGTCTCCAGTACTATCTGAGAAGGAAATCAAAGAAGAGGATGTTGAAATGAAAGAGATTACAGAAGAAAAACCCAAAGAGGCAGCTGCTGACAAGAATGCACAGCCTGAAGAGAAGACTGAGATTTCTGTGGGAAAAGAAGAAACTTCAGAAGAGCAGAAGAAGCAGGTGGCTGTGGAAAAGGAAGCTGTGAAAGAGGAGACAGCTGTGGAAGAGAAGGAGGTAGAAAAAGAGCAGGAGACGGTGCCTGAGGACAAGGTAGAGAAGGCAACTGAGGAGGAGAGAACAACAGAAGTGTCAGACAAGGAGGCAAAGGCAGCTGGGGAAGAGGCTGAAGCGGGAGAAGTGGCTGTGGAAGAGAAGGGAGAGGTGGGAGAACAGGCAGCAGAAGCAACAGAAAAAGAGCCAGCTGTGGAGAAGGGAGAGGCTGTAGAAGGGCAGGCAGAGACAGCTGTGGAACAGAAGGCAGAAGCAGAACAGAAGGCAGAAGCACAGGCAGCAGCTGCTATGGAACAGAAAGAAGCTGCAGAGGGGGAAGCAGAGACGGCTGAACAGAAGCAGGCAGAAGAGAAACAAGAGCCATTAGAGACAGTTACAGAAAAGAAACCAGGTGAATCTACAGAGTCAGAGTCCTCAAAGGAACCTGTGCCCACAGAGGGCAAAGAGCCACCTAATGACACAGAAGAAAAGGCTGAAGTTGCTGCTAAGGTAGAGAAAGAGGAAAAGGAAGATGACGTGATGGAAGAGGGTGAAGGTGCTAAGGTAGAAAAAGAAGAGAAAGATGACCTGATGGAAGAGGGAGAAGGTAACACTGAGAGGAGAAAAGTACTTGTGGGTGGATGACTTGATGGATTTGGCTAACAATGGGTAAAAAGTGTTCCATTCAGAATTTTCTGTTTGCCTTAGAATAAGGAAAAGGCACAGTAAAGGGGCTCTTGAAGGACTTTACATCCAAGTAAAGTTTCAAGGAATAGTGAATAGTCTCAGTTTCTCTAGACTAACGCTTAACTAACTGCAAAGCAAATCTTACTTGAAAGCAAACTGACAGCCCTGTGAAATGTGTAAGTAATGGCTAGGCTGGTGGAGAATACTGAATGGATGTTCACTTGCATGTGTCTGGGTGTATTGCACTAACCTTGACATAACTTGAAGCACAAATTGCCTCTGGTTGTAGCTATGTTTTATTTTTAAATGGTGGTGGAAAAAACAAGAACAGCTGAACACATAACAAAGTAGTACATTTACTTTTGGTGGAGGAAAGGAACTCTTCATTTGAGTCTTTCTGATGGTCATTGCTAGTGGGAATTTAGTTGGAAAATCTAAACTTGATTTGCTGAAGGCTTATTGCTGCTCTAGTACAGTCTTCTGACTGTCTAGCTTCTGCCCTTCTGCTTCCCTGCTTTATTATTGCTGTTTTCAGGACTAAGACTTGCACCCAGCAAGACCTGCACCCTTTGCTGCAGTAGTACTTTGTGGCCTTAGTGGGCCTGTGCCTTCTATTGCACAAGTTAAATGATGAGCTGTAATTGCAACTTGCTTGTCAGTAACTCATCTTCACAGGCACTGCCTTACTTCAGGAGTGGCAGATGTTCAGACTAAAATGTTCTGGATCCTGGAAGGATTTGTTCTGCTAAGCAGAGTGAACACTCAGTGGTAGAGCAGTGGCCTAACAGGGTGTCTGTGTGGAGAGAGGATGGCTGAAAATAAGCTAAGAGTAGTTACCTGCTCCTCATCCTCAGCAGTGAAAGGTTGCTCATGCATGCATACTGCTGCTTTTTTCCCAACTCTGGTAGTGTGAGGACCCTCTTGAACATCCTGGTCTGGTGCTGTGTCGTTCCAAACTCCTCCCACTACTTAAATTTTAGTGTCCTGACATCTCTTCTGTTTTACCTTTATACAAGGTGTCTTCATGTTCACAGCTTTGGCCCTCTCAGTGGTAGGTGTGTGCTTTTTTGGGAGTTAGACTAGTGAGTTCACAGGCTCTGTAGTCCTCACCCAATCAAGTTCCTGTTCTGGAATTAGCTGGAGGTTCTGGTGTAGGAATTAATGGTGTGACTGCAGACCAGCCAGTACTCTGAAGTTATTAGCCATATTCCTTCACTGCACATTTTCCCAAATTGTCTTCTGCTGGTAGAACAGAAGATGTGATGCTTCTGCACAGTGTCAGAAGTCAAATTTTAGTACTACACAAGAGGAGGTTCATTAACATTGACATTTAAAGGCCTGACATGAGGAACATGAACTCAGAAACAGACTAATTCGTGTGCAGCTTGGCAGCTATCTTGCTGAAAATACTTGTTTTCTGTAGCATGGAGTTCAGCAGCTGGCCAGTGCCTCTAAGGCTGCTCAGGGTGTTGTGTCTTCAGTAGATCTCACAACAGGTTTGCGAGAACTAAATTCTATGTAAGTTTCTGTTGTAGATAGTAAGAAGTTGAACTTATGGACTACTTTAGTCTACAGTGCTGAACAGTTTCAACAAGATGGCTGCTGATGCTGAGAATTTAATGTATCTGCTCTTCTTACATCACGCCTCTAACCTGTTACTGGATAAGGGTTGATATAACATTTTCTGCCTGACTCCGTGTCGAGCAAGCATAGTAACAAGAACTGTGCTCATCCATCTACTTGCCTTCTAGAAATGGAAGAATCTGAAGAGGAAGATAAAGAAAATGATAAAGCTGAAGATGATAAGGAGAATGAATTGACAGTGGAAGACAAGGTGAGGTTGCTGAGCTCTGACACCAGTGCTCATGGAAGGGTGCAGTATTAGCCTAAATATTGTGTTGATGTCCTTCTAAAAGCTCATTTGTGTTTCATTTAGTTCTATGTAGCAAAATACTTCTGAAAGCCAATATTGCCTACTGATGGCCAGTGTTAGTCCTAGTCTGCATTGTAGCATCTTGCTCAGCTGTGTCTGCAAACTTGGGTTTGTTCAGCTGCTCTGACACAAATTCTTGTGGTGTGCTGAGCTAACGTGGCCTGGTGGTGCAGGGGCAGGCAGGGAGAGCTGCTCCAGCCTGTCACTGGAGTTACTTGGAACAGTTAGTTCTCTGCTTGTCTTGTTTCACTGTTGAATGCTTCTGGTCCAGCAAGCTTGTGATTAGGATGGGAATTGTTTGAGAAGTGTGGTGCTCCTCAAACCTGAGATGTATATTGATGTAGCAGTGAAAATGCCTGGAAAAGTCTGCAGCCTTGTAGAATGGCACTAAGCATTCTAGATAACTGTCTGGGCCTTTCTCAGACTATTCTAACAAAGCTAAAAGGCTCATTAAAAAAAGCTGGACTGTCAACTTAATCTAAAGAGCACCTTAACTAAGATCTTGCTCTTGAGATAATATTGGTGCTTGGTGCCCTGTTACTTCTGGAAAAAAAGTTATGGCATATCACAAAACAATGTGAGTTTATGTTCTGTTGAAACATCTTCACTCCAGGCAAAATCTTGGTTGATGCAGTAACCTCTTCTGCATGTTCTTTTTCTTTTTTTTTTTTTCTTCTAGTGGTGAGTGCTTTGCCTCTTGCAGAAATGGACTCCTTGACAACACTGATTAGGAATTTAGTAGTGGTGTTTGATGTGATCTGTGACCAAGTCACTTAATCTCTCATGTACTTCTGGTCTTTACAGGAAAGTGAGGAGGATGAAATTGGCAATCTTGAGCTAGCCTGGGACATGCTGGAGTTAGCAAAAGTCATTTACAAGAGGTAAAGACTAAAGTTCTAATTTGGGTACATGCCACCAAAACTCAGTGTAAATTGGAGGGTGCCATGGCCAGTTAGCGAATGTGGCATACTCTAATCAAGATTTGAATTTTTTTTTTCTCCTTGCTTTAGACAAGAAACAAAAGAAGCTCAGCTCCATGCAGCTCAAGCTCATCTGAAGTTAGGAGAAGTTAGCATTGAATCTGGTAAGTAATGTTAATTCTTATGTGCAAAGTGTTTGGTTCCACTTTGTCACTGGATTTTGTACATTAAAATGAGCAGATGTGAGTTAGGGCTCTCAGGATGAGAACAAATTAGACTGATCATGGTAGTTGCAGACATGTGAGAAGCTTTGGAATTAATGGTTGGTGGCTTAAATAGGATAGTCTGTGCTTTTGCAGAGCAGTGGAAAAAAAACTTTAAGAAGTAATATGTTGCCAGACCAAAACCAGCCTTCTGTGCTGAAGTGACCAAACCTTGCTTATGAACTTGAGAGTCTTAGTGAAATTGTCACTGAGCTTAATTAATAGGAGGTGTCAGTACCATGCCACTGCCAGAACATAAAGACTGCAAATGAAAAATAGTTGACTCTCTTAGCCCTTCCCAAATCCAAGGCTATAGTCAAGAAAGACTCTCGTGTTACACAGCAGAGAAAAGGAGTGGGAAGCAAGCCCCAGGTTTGTGCCTTGTAATGTCTTGCTTGCCTTTCATTTAAAAACATATTTTAATCTTGTTAAATCCAAATGTACTCTTTCTCTGGGGCAGACATTGGAAATAATCCAACAGGTTTCTGGGCCAGGGCTACAGAACAAGGGTTGTGTCTTATGTCACTAGAACACATTCAGTGGAGAGCTTGATGGGAGGGTGGCAGGGGACTGTGCTTAGCTCCAGATCCATGTTGCAGTTGTGACCAGTTACATTCAGCTCCTGGTAGCAGGTAAAGCGGGAGGATTTGGTGCCTGCTTTGACTTGACTGCTCAGTTTTCTGTGCTGAGATTAGACAAAGCACTTGTGAGAGAACCAGAGGAACTGGCCTAGACAGTCTCTGAGGGGAGGCAGAGTTGTCACCTGATGGTCTGAAAGCAGCCCAGCACTGCTGTGTGCAGTGGTGGTTCTGTTTGCAGACTGTATAATGTGTAACAAAACATGGAGTAACCAAACCAGGGTTTAGATTGTGCTGCTGTGGATAATTACTGAGGTTTGTAAAGATCTTGGGGCTTTCTCCTGTAGAAAACTACACACAGGCAATCGAGGAGTTCCAGGCCTGCCTGGCCCTGCAGCAGAAGTACCTGGAGGCTCACGACCGGCTGCTGGCCGAGAGCCACTACCAGCTGGCCCTGGCCTACCACTACAACAGCGACTTTGACGAGGCCGTCCTACAGTTCGGGAAGTCCATGGAGGTCATAGACAAGAGACTGGGTACGTGCAATTCTGAAGCTGCCTAGTGAGTTTTCACAAGGCAAGGTAGTGAGGTATGCTCATTGTCTGCTGTGTCATGTTTTATGTGAAAGCAGTGACAGACAGACTACACCAAGGGCAGAATTGTTAAAACCGTTTGTTAGCAGCTAGTTGCTTCTGGATGTTGGTAACTGGACAGTTACTTAGTCTTGAGGTGTTTTGCCCTGATAACTGTTTCACCCCAGCAATACTGACCGAGCGAATAAAGAAGGCAGACACTGGGTCCCCTGAGGACGAGAAGGAGATTGAAGAACTGAAGGGATTGCTTCCTGAAATTAAAGAGAAGATAGAAGATGCAAAGGAGTCACAGAAGAGTGCAAGAGTAGCTGAGCTGGGACTGAAAGCAACTCTGGTGAGTGTGTCCTGTGGTTTCCTTTTGACCCAACCCTTCTTCCAGTGGAACTTGAAGTAAATCAGTAATGGGAGGAGCTCAGACTTGATCAGGGGCTGGTGGTTGATCACAGGTGTTACTAGGCTGTGGCTGTGAGAAGGAAACTGAGACAGCTGACATCTAAAGAGGATGTTTACTAAGTAGCCTGATACTAACTGTTCCAAACTAAACAGGAGTTTGATAGGCTTCTGTGGCATTTAATGTATCAGGGCTGGAAATGATGGGTCAGGCAAATGTGGAGCGTGTGTTGCATCTATCCTGTGCAGAAGTGCAGAACCCAGTGCTAGGACTTGAAAGGACTTGGGCTTTCTGTATCTCAGTAAGTTCATGTGTATGGTCTGCCACAGTCTTTTTTCTGCTTTTCTTAAGGTTGGAACCACGTCTGGCTTTGCACAAAGTGAAGACAGTGGTTCTGTTTCCACAGTAAGTGAATCAAAAATGAATGTTGTTAATTCTTGTCTGCTCTAAGGATTACTGGTTGCATTTGCTCATGTGTTGATGTCTGTCTTGTAACAGATTCCAGTAAGGAAAGCAGCTGATGGTGCATCTCAATGTGTAACAGACATCTCTCATCTAGTCAGGAAAAAGGTGAGTCCTGAAATGACTTGTTAAATGAGCAGTTTGTTGAAGTACCCCTGGCTTGCTCTGTGTAATTAGATTTTTTTTGTCTTCAAAGTTTTTTTCTTATCTTAGTTGTATAATGGGAAAACACTCCAAAAGTAAAACCAGTAGTGCCTGAAACTCCTTTCCACTGGGAGCCAATCAGTCTGGGAGCCATCTGGCCGCCAGGAGACCATTCTTGGTGGTTCAGCACCCTGCCTGACCCACACTGATGTAAATCTGACCCAGTTGTGCAGCTTCTGCAGGTGGTCCCTGAACAAGAGCTTCCTTTGCTGAAGACCCTCAAGAGCAGCAGGGTCACCTGCAGATCCCAAGGAAAAGGCAGGCAACCATGCTGGGCTGGGTTCCCTTCTTTCCAAAAGGAAATGGGGACTTGGACTTAAAAAATAGTAAAGCCACACTGGTGGTAATGATAAAAACTGCCTCTTAAAGAGATCAGGTATTGAACGCTTGGTTACTTTAAGTGTTATGTGTTCTCTAGAAGTGTTTGCTGATAAAAACTAAGCTCTTATAGGGGATGCTTTCAGTTTTATGTTGCCTCTGTTCCACTGGCCTGTCAGTTCAGGTGTGCCTGGAGTGATTTGGAGCTGCTTTAGGCGATTTCAAATGTTGCAGATGCCCTAAGTCTACCCTTGAACTGTTACAGGCTCAGTGGTTGCACCTCTCCTTGCCAGACTATAACTGAGGATAATTTAGTTCTGGAGATCCTGGCACCCAGACAGTGTCACTGTGGTCGAGACCTCAATGCCAGCGCCTCAGAGCTCTGGTTAGACCCCAACACTGGGGAGTCTGTCCTGAGCCTGGCAAGCAGAGGTTGGGTAGATGATGTGCAATGACATCTAATGCTAGATTTCTGAAAAAGATTTAAACTTCAATTAGTACTTAGTGGAGATTATAAACAATTTTGTTTTCAGAGGAAACCAGAGGAGGAGACTCATCAGGGAGACAATGAAGCCAAGAAATCTAAACCAGAACCGGCTGTCAATGGTGGTGGTGGGGATACTGTCCCCAGTGGAAATGAGGTTGCAGAAAAAATGGAAGAGGAGGTGGGCAGCTGAGCCAAGAGTCTGGGCCGTGCTTTTTATTTTATTTCCCCCCTCTCTGTTCAGGGATGGTTCTGTGTCTGGTAGATGTCCTGGTTTTATTGCCTGCTGGCCTTCACAAGGTTTCCCAGATGAGATGAATATTCCTAGTGGGCAGGATGCATGTTGTACTGTGGTGCTGACCCTGTGTGGGGTGGGACAGAAACAGGTTCTGGGTGGTTTTTTGCTGGGCTCAACTCCAGCACAGGGTCTTCCCCCAGTTTTTAATGCTCCTGGATTTTATTACTTACCTCTGGGCTGCACTGGTTACTGTCAATGCTGTAGGGTAGTGTTGGGCTCTGGAGACCAGCAAAGCTCACATAGTCGGTTAAATCCTCAAGTTACAGAACCCTTGGGCTGCTGCATGAGTTGGTGCTGTAAGACTGTGTCTTGTCTTTTAAAAACAAACCCTTATCTTCTCTTTTAGACAGAGAAAAGGCCACAAGCAGACTCAGGGGCTGCAGTTGAAAGCACAGTATGATAATTCTTTAACCTTGGACACTCCTCCTTACAAGGAAAATGGTTTTGTATATAGTGTATTTTTTCACTTTTTGGCAACTTTTGTATGACTTCAATAAAGACTGTAAGCAAATGGTCCCTGTCTTGACCTTCCTCCTGTGACAGGTTCCAGCCTCTGCTCCTGGCTCTCCCCGTGGGCTGCAGGTCTCAGCCCCAGCCCACTGCTGGGCTGATGCTCCCTTTAGCTTCAGCATTTCCACCCACATCTGCCTCCTGAGGCCCGGAGCAGAGGGTGAGATGGGCCAGGCAGGGCTGGCTGCTGCAGGGAAGAAGAGCATTGCATGGAATTCACTGTGGTCTTGTCCGGGGCTCTGACCTTTTTTCCTTCTGGGGCCTTACCACAGCTGGGGCTGTGTTTTGTTCGTTCAAGGCTGAGCCTGGAGTGGGTTCTGGTGTTGCCTCCCTCAGCTTTGAGCAGACAGTGGGGAAAGATGGAGAGGGGGGAAGGCTGATAAATTTTAGCTCTGCTCAACCTCCACTTTGCACCCAGGAGTTGGGGGGTGCAGGAGCAGGTGCTGATGGTTCGAGGCAGGGCCAGGGCTCTCCCCTGAGCCAGGAGGGCTGGGACCCTGCCCTGGGGTGTGTGTGTGTATAAAAGCTGAGAAGTGAAGAGCAATGAGCTGAAGCCATTTATTAAACACATAGCACATGGCCTTGATGCTTTGGAAGGCTGGCTGTGGATTTTGCTGGTTCCCAGGGCTGAGCTGTGCATGCCCTGTGTTAGGTTTTCCCTACTGAGGGCTGTATGTGGGGATGTGCCTGAGGGAAGGGAATTTATTGTGCCCTTCTGTGCCCTGTGCCTGTCCCTAAACCACCACTGTGAGCAGGGTGACACACTCCTCTGGCTGTGGGCTCAGCCCTGAGGTGGGGGCTGAGCTGTGTAACTTGCTTGGCTGCTGGCTTGGGGGGCTTGCCTGGTGGTGCCTGTCCTTTTCCTGCTGAACTGACCAGAGCCTCTTCGGTCCCAGCAGTGATCCTGTAGGCTTTTGCCCTCCCCAGCTCTCTGGGATCCTGGTACCAACTGCACAACTGGTCCCAAAACCCACCCCTGCAGCTTGAACACAGGTTTTGCCATCCCTTTATCACTCTAACAGTTACTAAAGCCCCAATTTGCCTCTCCAGCGTGGTGAGGGTCTGACAGGGCAGTCCTGTGGGGCCATAGCCCATTCCCAGCTTGCCTTCAAGGAGCCCTGTCTTATGCTGGGGGCTCCTGAGCAGGAGGAGGGTCCTCCAGGGCCACAAAGGTGGTGAGGGGGAGTCCAGGGGGCACATAGGCTGTGGGACTGCCAGGTGCCAGTGCTGGCCTGGGGGGCTCCTGGGAAAGGAAAGAAGAGTCAAGGGGAGGAGGGTCCTGGCACTGTCCTGTCCAGGCACGGTGGGAACTGCCCAGCCATCCCCTCACACGTGGCACTGGGTGTGCAGAGCAAATCCCACCCCTGGTCCAGCACTGGGGGGGACTCACCTCCTGCCCCAGTGGCCCTATCCCTAACTGCAGCAAAGGGAGCAGTTCCCAAATGTCCCCAAGCTTGTTACCTCCACACCCATCATCCCATCCCAGTTGGCAGCCCAATCCCATCTCCCCTCTCCCCTCCTTGGAGACCTGGAAATCGCCCTGGGCTGAGGCTCTTACCATAAAAAGTTCTGGCACAGCCAGGGCTGGTGGCAGTGGTGGGGCTATGGGGGTTGGGAGGACGCGGGGGTGCAGCCATGGCCTCGTCTGCTCCGCGTGGCATCGCAGCAGTCCCACCTCTGCCTGGAGCTGGGCCAGTTCCTCCGTGTGCCGCTGGGCTGCCCGCGAGCCTGGGCGGCAGGATTTGGTCCTGGGCTTTACAGCAGCCATTTTCCCGGCACCTCACTAGGCCCGCGTTCAGGGCCGCTGGGGGCCGGGACTCTCCCTGCTCGCTGCAGAGAGCCCAACCCGCGCTGCAGCTCCCCTCCCCTTGCCCATATTTCCAGGAGCCATGTCCAGCCCAGGGCTCTGATGCTGCAATCCCAGAGGCAGCCTGGGGCTGTGGGGTGCAGGTGAGGGACCGCCGTCCCTTGGGAGCCATCACTTACCAGCGTCAGCTCTCCTCTCCCTCCTGACCTTCAGTGCCAACAGTTCATCTTCCAGACGCCGGTTCTCCAGCTCCACGGCCAGCAGTGCCGCATCCAGACCGTGTGTGCCAGTGCCGGGGGGCTCTGCCGGCACCGCCGGGGGTGCCTCAGGTGCCGGCTGCGGGGCCACGGTCCCTTTCAGGGGACAGGTCTGGGCCTGGTGTTGGAGCTTACCCATCCGCCTGCCCCTGCCCAGCCCCGTGGTTCCTTTCTCCAGCACTGTGGCCTCCAGCTGGAGGTGGAGGAGCTGGTCCAGGACGGCCGGGTCGTGTCCCCCGGCACGCAGGTAGGACAGTCGCAGCGCCCTGCCGGAGTCCTGGATCAGCCATCGCCAGGGCTCGGCCGGGCGCTCTGCTCGGAGCCACCATTGCCCACAGAGCCTCACCTGGCCTCGGCCGCGAGTGGCCCCGCGGGCGGCAGGAGGGCGTCGAGACGGAGGGTGGCCCTGGGGAGGAGACGGGCAAAGGGGGAGTGAGGGAGCAAACGGGGCCCTTGGTGGAGAGCACCCCACAGGGCCAGGGCTCACCTGTGCTGTGCTGTTCGGACCAGTCCGGCCTGGTCCCGCGGGGCCTGGCTCTGCTCTGGCACTCCCTGCTTGGGCTGGGGGCCCAGAGCTGCCCCGGCCCCCAGTGCTGCCAGCTGCTGGCACAGCCCTGCGGGACGGTGAGGGGCCGGGGGGCTCAGTACGGCCCCCACAGCTCCACTCGGGGGGTTACTGCATCCCATGCGTGCCTCCCCATCGCCCCAAAACCGCTGCCAGCGCCTACCCTCTCTCTGCTGCTCCAGCTGCTGGGTCCTGGCCCGGATCTCGGCCACGTAGCGTTCGTGGGCCTCCAGCAGCTCCCGTGGCGGCTGCCGGTGCCCCTGCAGTGGGAGCGGCTGCCGGGGGGTCTCTCCCTGCTGCACACAGGGTTCACAGGGCAGGAGGGGCTGGATCACCAGTTCTGGGGAGCCGTAGGGCTGCTGATGCCTGCCTTGGGATTCGGGATTCACTGTACCTCCACTGTCAGCCTCCTGGAAGTGGGGTTGGCAGTGCGGAGCAGGGCCCTCTCACGGGGGGTAAGCACATCCCCCAGGGGAGCCCCTCGTGCCCGCCCTGGTCCCCACTGTCCCCGCACAGCTGGTGGGACCCCAGGAGGCACTAAGTGATGGCGTGGCTCAGCGTCGTCCATATTTTGGGACACCCCAACCTTGCAGACACAAAGGAAAGAAGAAGGTGACACCCCCCCACTCCCCCCTTAACAATATACTTTTCTGTCTTTGGCAAAATAAGCACCAAGGGCTGCCTGTGTGGTGCAGGGATGGAAGGATGGAGGCCTACCCCAGCTCAAGCCAAGCTGGATCCAGAATGTGATGCCCTGTTTCCCGGCCCAGCACCTGTCCCTGTCCCTGTCCCCGTCCCTGTCCCCGTCCCTCCTACCCATCCCCATTCTGTGCCAGACCCAGCTCCATACTACCGAGGTGTCCTGTGGTTTCCTTGCCGTGCCCTGTGCTCCCTCCACAGGCAGGGGATCCCCGCCATGGAGGCAGGAGCTGCTGGGTGCCGTGGGGCCGAGACACAGCTTCTCCAGGTGCACCCGCAGCAGCAGTCGGGAGCTGAACGCCAAGCGGCAGCGGGGGCAGAGGAAGCCCCCCATGTCCGACACCCTGGAAAGCAGAGTGGGTGGAGGTCACTCGGGGGGGACCACCCTGCCAGGGAGAGGGGGTCCCCCCGCGGGGCTGGCACCCCGGGACGGGCTGAACTCGTGCACAGACCTGCTGGCGGCGGTGGCTGCAGTGTTTGAAGACACTGTTGCTATGCTGGACGCTGGGCTGGGCAGGGAGGGCCACGCCTCCAACCCTGGACATTCCCACTGTTTACCACGGGCACTGGAATGGGGGAAAAGATGTCGCTGAGCCACCTGAGCAAACCACAGAAAACAAGGGGAGGGGGGCCCCGCTGCCCTGTGTCCCACAGTGCTCCTGCTCCGTGGTTACCAAGCGCTCACTGACAGACATGCAGGGCCTGGGGATGTCCCAGGGGTACCCCTTTCCCACCTTGCAGCAGCTCCCACTTAGCTGGTCCTTAGCAGACCTAGAGCTAAGGACATTGAGGTGAGACAGCTGTCAGCATGGATTTGAGGTGAAGGGGCTTTTAAACTTACCCCATTTCCTGAGATCAGTGCACACATATCTGCATAACTTGATTTAAATGGATGTGGGAAGTTAAAACTTTTTCAAAATGGTTAAACTTTTCCAGACGAAAGCAGTGTTTAACAGGACCAAAACATGAGGATATTCAAAAGCAACGAGATGGTTTGTGCAGTATCTTACAGGAGCCCCAGCGCTTCCCAAGCATTCCCAGGCAGCCTCAGCCCCTGGAGCCTGGTTTCCAGAGCGCAGGGATGAAGAAATGCCCCACTGCCCCGCGCATCTGGGGTTCACCACAGAGCCAGTGGGAGCTGGAGGCACAGGTAGCAGACTTGCACCTGATAATGTGGAGCGTGCGCCCTTGAATCCAGATGCAAAGACTCCGGGCTAAACATTTTCTTACACCTCTGTCCTCTGCCAGGCCAGGAGTGCATCAAGAACACACAGGCACAACCGTGGGACAAACCCCTTCAGGTCAGCAAGACCAGGTTTCTCGTGACTCCGTCCAACCCACTTCCAAACAATGCACAGCCCCCGAGCACCTTCCAATCCGAAACCTTTGTGCACAAGCTGAACTTACACCAGACACTAAAATAGCTTAGGCCACAACTGAGTTGTTTGTAAAATTCTTTTTAATCTAATAGAAATGTTTTCATGAATTTTTAAAAAAGATTTCAATGAAAACAGCTTTGGATTCAGACATTCCCTTGCCACGTTGTGAACATAAACAGCAGCATTGCACTAGGAACAAGTGACACCGACCGGTCGAGCTTCACCATTTTGTATGAAGCGGAAAAAAAAGCAAACTGCTTTAGTAGAAGATAATTTTGAATTATTTTCTTTTTTAAAAAAATCCCCAAATATGAACTGTCATCTCAACATTGTTCTCCCTCTCCCTTCTTAAAGGAAGAGTTCAGCTCCTGCAGTCTGAGCACTACAGCAATGTTTGCCAAGTGTCAAAATAGAGCGGGAGAAGAAACTGTTTATCCCCAGTGCTACTGAACCCCCAAAGTTGCAGGTCCCTTAGAGGAAAGCTCTTCTTACATAAGAAAGACAATTAGAATTGGCAAACTGATGCAAAATATTTATTCCAAGTTAGTTATTTTTGATGCAGTAGTTTTTCCCCCTCATACAGACTCAATGTGATAGTCACTTTTTAAAATCTGTAAATAATGTTATCAAAATAATCTTAATCTTTGAAATCTCACAAAAAATTTATATTTTACAATCCACCCTGAATATCAAGGCTGCAAGAAGAAGAACACAAACAATTCCTATATCCAAATATTTTACAGCTGTACCCAAAAAAAAGGAAAACCACAAACGCCTGGTTAAGTGATGAAGCTCCCCGAGCCGCCAAAAAAAAAATAAAATAAAATATTCATGTTATTAGCATTAATTTAACATAATTAGAACTTCAAAAGCCATTTTGTCATCGACAATGATTGTTTTAGCACACCGTTACCGCGCGCCGGGCAATGCGGCGGCACTGTTAGAAGCCTGTTGTTGCAGAGATCAGTCAGCCACTTGTGTCCTGCTCACACGACTGAACTTGTGCACTGCCCCACAAGGGATTTTTGTCAAAATTTGCTAGCTGCACAAACTTCTAGTAAGCATTAGGGCAAAACCAAAAGAAAAAGCTAAAGAAGCCAATTTCTCTCTTCTTTGGGATACAATTATTTCCCTTGTGCATGAAGTATCAACAACAAAAGAAAAAACTGAACAGACTGGAGACAGAATAAACTCTGTTTAGTTTATACAACCCCAAACACGTGTTGAACTATGAACTGAGTTTATTGGGTTGGTTTTATTTATTTTTATTTTATTGTGCCCCGTTTCAGGCATCGTCATCTGACGTTTCGCTGCTACTTGTTTCTGTGTCTGAGTCCTCAATCTTTGTCTTAAAAGTGCTTCCCCAGTGGAACAGGCTGGAGCCACGGCCCTGAAGAAATCCATTCTTCCCAAATCCGTTTCTTCTTCGCTGTAGGAATGAAAGCAAGTTTTAAAACAAGCAAAAGTGTGGAGAGTAACTGTCACCAACAATCTGTGGACATGATTTACACATTTAACTGTGTATATGGGTAATGCAGAATCTCAGAATTCTACTCAGTCTCACTTAAATTCTTTGTCCTTTTGAACACCCTTAAGAACAAGGCCTTGAGAAAAAGAGGAGGGAGAAGGAGAAGGAGAGGGAGAAGAGCAGTCACAAGTGGCAAGAACTGTAAACATACCTGCTCTGATTTTATCTGGAACTCTTTGAGCTCATCCTCTGTGAGGGGAAGGTAGTTTTCATCATTTTCAGGATATTCCTGCCATCCCATTTCTTTCAATAACCTGATTGTGGAGAAAACAAAAGGGGCATGGGAACTAAAGCAAGGGAATAATGGCAAAGGAAAGAACACTTTGTCCATGAAAAACGAGGTTTTGTACTAAATCACTCCAAATTCACCAGGGAATCTTCTCTATCACAGACCACTTCAACAATCCTTTGTGTTTACCCAACATTTTTCAATGTCTCATACAAATATTTAACCATCAGCAGTCCTGTGCAATAGGTACATAACCAGCATGGTGGAAGGCAGGGATTAGAAATTCTAACTCAAGGACACTGAAGGAGCACATGAGGGAACCAAACCAGTATCACAGCTCAGAATCTCCTAAACCCTACTATCTGCTTGCACCAGATGCTCACACTGCTTACTCAATGACATGAGATACAGCCTGAGATACCAGGTAAATATTTTCCTAACTCTCCTCTACTTCTATAGCATGTAAAGCAGCACAGGAGTATTCTAAGTGCAAACGAAGTGTGGTGTGTGTCTTCAAACCATTACATTTACACCTGCTTGTAAATTAACCAGAATCACCCTAGGTTCATGCTGACTCCCAGTGTGGGCAGATAAATATCTCTAGGCAGCATTACCACATAGGGATGTGGCACTAAAGAAGCACTGGAATTTAATTACAGACCTTGGTAAAGCCTTGGCTCACCTGTCATTGGTGTCTTGTGTTACTTTCAGTAAGACCCTACCCAGTCCAGCACTAGTTACAAAGCTCACACACCTCCTTCTCTGTACACACACAGCTACTGCTGCTTTCCAAAAATAGAGTTTCCTTTGGAATCGTTTTCTTCTCCTCACACAGCCCAGGGACTTGCCCTCCTTTACACCAGACACTTTATTCTGCCATTTACTCACCTGTGTTCTGCTTCCAATGAATGGGAGAGGTTTTCCCCCTCCTCCGGCAAAGGGAGAGAAAGGCCATTCTGATGGCAGTTCTCTTCCCAGTTTTCCTTTGGTTCTGGTGTGCTGTTGCTCTCCATCTAAAGAAAAATAAAACCATCAAAGTGTGCTTACACAGACTGTGCCAACAGCACAGTTCCAAGTTCAAGCTTCTGCCTTTGAAAGACCAGCCAAGCCTTTCACCTTGAGCCAGTGTTTTTTACAGAAGCTGCAGCAACGTGTACCTAGCTGTGACAGGACAACACAGGACGAAGGACATTTGGTGGCCTATGCTGCTGTGCCGAGGGAGAGAGTGCTGGCACTGCAAAGCCATCACCAGCGGCTCAGAGTGACAGCAAGAAAACTACGAGAACTAAATGCTCCTAAGGACACACTTTACATACACATTAAGGCACAGATTTACGCATTTGGAGATCTGGTCTTAGCCTCTGAGGCTTGAGCCACATTCCTGCACCTTTCACAAGCACAAAATTCTACTTTTCTATGAATGCCGTTTGACAGGCAAGTTGGAAAGCAACTTAAGATGTTAAAGTATGATACTGCTCCTCTCCTCAGAGAATCCTTGCAAAAATCTAGATTACCTTCAACACCTGTGACCTTCCCTTCCACCTAATTTATTAATTATCCATTTGCATTTCATTGTGTTTTACAGATCTCCCTCCATCACTGCTGTGCACTACTTCCACTGGCACATGTGCCAGACCAGTGGGAGTAATTTCCTTTCTCTTCCAGAGCCTGAATTACATACACTGCTCGGGGCTTTTTCAGTCCCCAACTCCTTCCGTAATAATGATCATATACACAGCAAGGACAGCGATCTTACATCATCCAGCTTGTCACATTCCCTGTTTTCTGTTATCTCCCCATTTCTATCATCCTTCAGTGCCTTCAGGAATTCGCTCTTTTTATCAGTGGTCCGGCGCATCAGCTTCGTCAGGCGTGAGGAGCAGATCTCGATGGGAGGGGTGGTGCTGGAAGGACTCTGCACAGGGGAGGGAGAACACAGAATTCAAACTGCACTGCTGAGAACCTGGGGCTTCTTCAGTGGCTGTGCTTACACCTTTCAAACACTCATCAGTTCTTTAGGTGGCTCTTAACCCTTCAAAAAACCCCAACCTAACATCAAATTCCCGTCAAAATACTGATGGGTGTTGCATATTCACTTCCTCCTTTCTTTTCTTCCCCTAGGAGTCAGTTCACATGGCCACGAATATGTTTATTTTGTTCCTTTGTCATGTAACTCTCTCAGGCAAACTGGTGCCTACAACAGAGTATTAGGGCAAAAAACTTCATGCAGGATTCCTGCCCTACAAAAATTTGCAAATTAAGCAGATTAGACTCAGTTCAAATTTGTGTTTCAAGTCAGCCTGACAGACTCTACCCACGAATTAAGCTATGGGGAGGTAATCTCCTTTCAGGGAATGGTCACATCCTTAACTAACCACAACCGGGTGAGGAACAGGCAGCCACAGCCTTGGAATCCTCCCCTGGAGAGAATGCTGCCAACTGCTGGCTCTGTATACTCAGCCCAGATGGTTCAGTGTGGAGCCAGACACAGACAACCCTGGAGCCTGTGGGAAATCTGCTCAGCTCAATGCATGAACACAAGGAAACCTCCTGTGCTCTTCCAGAATATTTAAGCTTTCTTAATAATCTGCAATCTGTGAACCAGGCCCACTGGCAGTACCCAGCCATGATCCCGCAACAGGAGCATTGCTAACCAAGGTGAGCTTTCAATTTAATCTGTTCCATGTTTTGACTGGACACACAGAAGGAATCTAAGAACACATTATGGGAAAGTTCCCACCATCTTAACCTCCTGCTGGAGTTCATGTCTGGCTACTCTAAAACAATGAGGCATTTAATCATTATTATGGATAACTGACACCAGAATCTTGTAAAACTACTCTTTTTCTTCATGTACATGCTTTGGTTTTTTAAAAATCAATATTAAACCAGTAAAATTTCCTGAAGCTTGTAGTGTTTTTCTCCTCACACACCTTTTTAAGCTGGGGGGAAGGTTGCAAGTTCAGGCTCTTCAAAACAAATCTCCTGTGCCAAAAATTTTTATCATACTCAAGTGCTCTGAGCAAAGATCAAGGGAACTAGAACAAAAACAAGGTAGCAACTGCTGGTTCTATTTCTCATACCTGTTGCATGTGAAACACTGGTGTGAAATAATGCCTGCAAGGAAGTAAGTGGAGCCTGGAAGTAATTTCTCAGACAGACTTTTCAGATTTTGCCTAATTCAACACAGTAAGAAGCAAATCAGCAGTTTTTAACAGACCTAACAAGTGACTGCAACTATCAGCATAAAAAGCCAACAAAAGAGTGAAATTAAGCTCTCAACATAACTACTACTTTGACTGCAATGACAAAGGTAACAATGAACAAAGGAGACTAAAATTAGATGTCTTCTGGTAGTATGAAATATTCAACTTGAACTCTTTGCTAGTGGCTGTTTTAATCTCTGATAAAACTACTGAGGAACTAAAACTTGATTTCTACATGTTAGGGGAAGACAGTTACAACTAAAGTTTAGAAACAATAGATTTCTGAAAGGAAATTAATTTCACCTCAATTCTTGTTTAATGCATAACTTTCTGTAGAAGAGTTATGTTTTACAATACATTCTTCTTTAGCACTAAAATAGCACACTGGCACAGTAAGCTTAGCCCTTATGAAGGCATCTCAGTCTTTTGGTGCTGCCTTTTTTTGGGTGTTTGGGTTTTTTTTAATGAGAACACTATGCATCACCTAAGATTTGTTCTGATGTCTGTCTATGTAACACAGATGGCTAGTTTCACAGAAAAGCAATCCTGAATTAATTTTAAGAACTCGGGCTGTATTGTAGCTTGGTTGTCTTAGACTGGCTTGTGGGGATAGGGCCAGTGCTAGTTGGCACCCTTTTACCTTTCAAAACATTGTGGTCTTTTATGAATAAAGGTACTATTTTTACCACTTCTGCAGGAAGTGCATTATCCCCCTTTCAGAAACAAAAAGCCAGAGACTATTTGTAGCAGTCCTGGAGAACCAGGATTGCAGAACTATCTGCTGGCCACAGACCTGTGTTTTCATATTGTAAGTCTCCACCAGATTCAAAGGGAAATGTATTACAAGTATCCAGTTTAGTTGGAAGGAATTTTTAAGCCATTTATGTTTAACTCTCAGGTTAGTAACCAACATCTTCACTTACTGAAGTCTCACACAAGACCTTCCTGGGGACAGGTGAAGGAAAAGACTTGTGTTACTCCTGTATGATACAAAGTGCATGCCCCTGTCCTGTCTGCTGAGGTGAAAGCCTGTTTAAGTTTACATATTTACACTGTCCATACTGTGCTGTGCATTACACAAGAGGAAGGCTGTCAGCAGCACAAAGAACTTGGTCTAAAGAGAGACAAAAGCAAGGTAAGGGAAAGGAACAGAGTGCAATATCTATTTGTCAAAGTGACAGGTGCCTGTTTATTAACTATTGCCTTTAATGACTGCTTGTACACTCAGCTGTGGCTAAGGCAGAAAAGTGCAGGCTGCTGCAAAGTAAAGCCCACAAAGCAGAGAATCAAAAAGATCACAAGGCTTTATTTCAGAGGTAATATCTATAAAGGAACAAGACAAATGCACAACTAGAAAAACCCCTCAGGTTTACACTTAAAACATGAACATGCTAATTTCAGACGTTGTGAATCATCATTTACAGAATCACAAAATCATTAAGGTTGGAAAAGACTTCTAAGATCATTAAGTTGAACCTGTAAAGAGCAGCTGCACTGGCCAGGAATTAATCACAGTCTGTTCTATTTTTGTTCTTTTTTTCTTGTGCAATGTCATAGTTATTGCTGGAACATTAACAGACTTATATTTCAAGGTTCTCTCTATACTTCAGACCAAAACTAGGGGCAAGTCAGTTTCCATCTCAGCAGATAACCTCCTTCCAATGTCAAAATTAAAAAAAGATACTGTAGCTGAAAAGTCACATGTACACATGTTAAACTCCTTCAGTCCCCTCAGAACCCAGTGCTTGTGCTGGTGCTGTTGCTCTAAAGAAAGGAAATTAGGCAGATCACCTTCCTTCCCCTTCCTTTCCTATACTGAAGAACATCATGGGAATCAATTTACCTACCTATTCACATCAGTTCCTGGTATCTGCACTCCCATAACACCAAGCTGACGCATGCCTTGTTACACAACACCATTTAAAGCATTAGACTTTTTTTCTTACGGGAAGGAAATTCTAATACAGTTGAACAAACAAACACCAATAGCTTTACAGCCAGATAAACCCCATTTTTATGGGGGTTTATTTTCTTTTAGTGTATCATCAATGTGGCAGATTGTGCTAAGAATGTACAAGTGAGTCATCTGTCGAGAGTGCAAAGGTAGGTACCACATGCAGAGAGGGCCTTATCATGAATATGCTGGCGTAGGCGATAGTGACAAAGCTCCCACCCTATACCTAGGCCCAACCCTTACCTCTTTGGGAGAGGTGAGGACTGAGCCACTTGCCAGTACCGCTGGTTTGGTTACAGACACTGGACTGGTAAAGGCAGAGTCACGGGTGGAGGACAGCGAGCCTGGTTTATGTTCACTTCTGTTGGCTTTCCATGGGCTTGGCTGTATCGAAGAGAACACAAAATACAGGGCAGTAAATGGTAAAGCCCGAGAAGGGGTTGCTTGCAAGTATTGAAATAAATAAACAACATTATGCTGGCTGTTGTTTGGATTTTTTTCTTCGCTCTCCAAGAACAGTCTCAACAGGTGTATTTCAACAACCATCATTTTTCCCCTGGCATTGCTGTTTTCCCCAAATCACACACAATTCTGGTTCCTGGGCACCACCCTTCAGTAAAACACCATTAAGAGCTCAAAGAGAAAATCCAGCATTGCCCTTCATTAATTGGAATCACCACTGTGTAATGCAATTCATCTTACAGCTACCCACAGACATGAAAATAAAACAAAAATCCCAACTAAAATGACATTTCTTAGGGGAACACTGCATACCACAAAGAAAGGTTTCCAATCACTTGACAGGAAGTTTCCCTGTGCGAGGAAGAAGTTTGTTTAGGGTGAGAATGCAATTTATTTATTTCCTAGGGCTCTGAAAGCATCCATCATTGCACCAGTCTAGCAACAATAACAAGAAAAAGAAGCAAAAGCAGCAAGTTTATTACAGTGCAGGATCACTTGCTGTTTTGCCCTGGATACTCTCTGTAGTATCCCTTTGAATATACTGGCCATTTGGCTGAAGAGCAAAGACTTCAAGGTAAGTTTTTGTTACTTAGAATGTTGTTCTTGAAGCTCTCTTATCAGTCAGGGACAAACACTGTGAAGTGAGAGCCTTTACAAAAACAATCCTAAGACGAAACTTGTATCAAGTAGCACTAGTAAGACACTATCAGAACACTAAAAATACAGGTTCCTTTGACCCACTGGACTTCCGAAGCCACCTTCAAGTCACTAGTAAAATAATTCATGCACAAATAGGATTCAGTTAAATCAGAGATGCAACAGATCTTGCAATCTGCCAGCAATGAGAACAGAGGCACTATTTCAGTATGTTGTCACTGTCTACTGGGTTCTTCTATAAATTTTTAAATAAATAGATTGCATGGGGAGGCCATCAGCTTTACTCTTCCACTCCAACTTAAAAATGAGCACCCCACATTATCAAATGGATTCTGTGGCATTCACAGCACACATTAAAAACATCCCCTTCAAACCCCAGAAATATCCCGATCTGTGCAATACTTATTGCCTGTACTAAAATTAGGGTGCAGTATGACTCTGACAAAAAGTTTCTCTCCGCAGCTCCAGGGTTTCACTGTTCGATTCCCAGCTCTCAGCTGCCCAGTGCTGTTCTTCAGGCTTCCACAAAGGGGCAGCTCAGACAGATCCAAAGACAGACCCCTATTGCTTTCCTGGGGAGGCTGAGTGTGACCTTCATGGCTTGCTTGACTGTGAGCTATTAGCCGTCTCAATTAGCCAGAAAGAACACACTTGTTTCACTGCCACCAGTTCTCTCCCTTTCTGAACTACTTGGTACAACTTAACAAAACTATTTTTCATTCAGTTTTCCTCTGACAGCTTTCCAATACTGCTGACTTTGTGGAAAGGAATGTTTTGACTCCTCTACTACTTTATGCACTGCAATTCCCGGACAACTTTCTAGAAGTCCTCAGACGAATGCATCTTACCACAGCTGCTTTAAGGCTGTGACTTGAAAAAGGCATCAGTGCACACAGTTTTTCTGGCTAAGGATATGCTGATACCCCACCTTTTGGTTCTGTTAATGGTCACCATTCATTAACAAAAGTGCTGTTGATGACATCAGCAGATAATTCTTCCCACTGCAATCCCCAACACCTGGGAATATCACACTGCCCCAGTAATCACAGCACCACGTCAGTGCATAAACACTTACAAATTAGCAGCTAAATCACCAAGTACATATTTATAGCCTGCTTAATGTGACTGATCTCTTGGGCTACAGATCAAAAATTAATACCTTTTCCACTAGACAAAGAGCATTTCCTGTGTTATTAATACCATAATATTTCAGGTATAAATCCAGGTGTAATCCAGGCCTACTGGATTCAGTGAAGTAAAAACTTAATTAAAAGGAACTTAGGCAGGTACCAGTACATAGTGCCATAATCTCTGATTTAAATATAGATAAACAATCTGGAATGCAAATGACCTATGTAACATGTAAAGCAAGCTAACAAAAAAAGCCCTACCACTATTTTTGATGGATGTTGAACCTTCAGATCATAGTTTTATTCCAACAGTGAGCACTGAATAATGTGCTCTTTTTATCTGATGAATCAAAACCTACATAGTCTAATTTCAGAACATGGTTAGGAAAAGCTTCAAGAGCAGCTCTCCTTGACTGAATTAAGGAAAATCTCTGTCCACGGGCTTCAGAAGCAGCTACATTAATGCAACAGTAATTGCACAGCAAGTTGCTCCTTGCAACTTGCTTGCAATTACTGTTGCATTTATTGTAGCTGCTTCTAAAGCTGCTACATTAGCTAAGCAGATTTTTATGTCCAAATTCTACAATGTCAAGCAACCCCTATTTCAGTGACCAGTGGTAACAACACACATCCCCATAACTTTCAGAAGTGCATTTTCATCTCTCAATCTCTATATTGGTACAGCATTAACTTTCAGACCTCAGAAATTATCTTGGCATATAACAGCCAGTAACACAGACAAGCTGTATGCATTGTGGTTCACTAAAATTCTCTTTACTTTGAAGCCAGAGATCATCTAACAGTCCGGTCAGAAACTGTACCTCTGGCCTTTTGTTTCAAAGAACACTCAAAACATCCAGATTAAACCCAGGTTAGACTATACATACACGTGTATCAATCAAGCTGTAAAAGCAAAAATAAAAGCTACAGGAGGCTACCTACCCATTAGAAGCTGCATTTTGTTTACCTATTCTAAACAAGAACATATATGGACTGAAAACTGTGTGCAATGAAAAACTCCTTATACATAACCTTTCTAAAGGGGCAATTTATCCCATCTCCCCAAGAAGTAGATCAGCTGTCAAAGTAAGTGTTCAGACAAAATTATTTGATAATCATTTTAACCACTATGATTTTTTTCTGTAGCTGGCAGAATTTAACCTGAATTAACAGACATTTATAAAAGGGAAAGAAGCTCTAAACTTGCTTTCTTACAAAAAAATGTTGGGTGTCTCTTATTTTGCTTTTATCTTTGAAGTGTGTAAGAATAAGCTATTGTAATCATAAGGAAGATTTTGCTGAAATGTTGCAGCCAGCATTAGTAATTAGTATATTTTAGAAATCAAAGTATACATCTCTTTAAAGAATGACCCAGCTAACATGTTTTATAGCTTTTTAAATACTTGCACTATCAATTCTTTGAAGTTTCTACGGCATCTATACATGTCAGTTCTCCAGAAAAACGGGTAAGATTAAGCCTAGAACTAAGAAATTTTTTAAAAAGTTACTTGGTTTTTTTTAGCACTACTGTATTTCCTTCAGTAAAAGAACTATAGCACAAACCCTACTGCTTTTCCAGGTTGTTCTTAAGGCTCAACTAAATTACACCCGAATTGCAGGATGTTACAATCTAATCTGATCTTAGCCTCAATTGTTCTAGACACATCAAAGTATTGTAACCCAATAAAGATTTTTCAAGGTAGTCACGTGAACAGTTCAAGCACATAGCAGCACACATTCCACCTCTCCAGCAGTGCTTGTTTTGTCTTATTAAGATAAGGATTTGTCTAATGCACAAGGACACACCCATTCAAATAGACCTCAGTGTAGTCAGAGGTTGGTTCTCCCTATGGACAAAACCAAAAGGCATTTTAACAGAGAACAACTTTAGTAGTAAATAGACCTCTACTGTAAAAGCCACTGCCCCAGCAACTACTGGATTCCAACTCCTGCTACTTGTCAGGGGGTTGATTCCTTTGATCTGCAGTTCACTGATTTGGTTGGAACCCCCGGTACCTTGGAAGGAGGAGCTGCAGGTTTAGGAACCAGATTTTTGTAGACACTTGGGACAATGGTGGTGGCTTTGTTGCCATTTGCCAGGTGAGAACCAGGTGATGTAAATGCAGCTGAGAAGGCGGCGGAAGGATCCTCTTTTGAAACCTTTTTGATGACCAGCATCTTGGTAGGTTGCTTGGCACTAGGGGGGTTTTCTGTAAAAACAAAACAAGAGATTCTGAAATACAGATATTCAGTTTCAGAACAGCTTCAGTACACTGCTCCAGTTGTTCCCTCTCCATCTTATACACTACACATCTGATTCTGAGACTGTTATCAGCTGCTCCCTCATTTCAGCTCTGAGCAAAGATACTGGATGTGGATATCTAAATACAATCTTTTCTAATTTAAACACAATAGCTTCCTTGATGCTGAAAGGAAAAACCTACAGTGACATCGGTTAACAGCCTTGCACCATTCTACAGGAATCAGCACAGTTATGAGCATTTTTTTGAGCAATCACGGGTCAGCTTTGTTAGTTCACTAACAGCAAAAACATTTACATAACTTACACCTCAAAAGCCACAGTGCTTTTACAAACAAGCACAGTTAATATTTCTTAGGCCAGATAAGCAAATTTCCAGGAGCACAACAATTTAAAAAATACTAATAATATAAACAGGTAAAAGCCCCATAAATGTTAATTCTCATTAGGTTTTGAGCAGAACAACAGCCACCTGAAAAACAAGCAAAACGAATACAACCCAGCAATACTGCAAGAAGGGTTTTTGCCTTTCTTTTGCATTTGTACTATTTACAGTATCTAACCCCACTAATCAAACTAGATATTAACAAATCTGTGTTTAACTGCTAGAACTAGTACCTTGTTTCACTTTTTTTTAAAAGGCATAGATTCACAGAGTACATCAGGATGAAAAGCAAGGCTGTTCTGAGTTTAAAAAAATCAACTAAATGCAAACCACAGAATTATGACAGTTTTGCTGTATTTCCACTATGAAGATCCCAAGTTGGGAACTAATGTCGAGTTCACTCGAATCTGCTCTGCCCTTCAAGTGATGTCTGTGTGAAATTATAACTGCAGCACGACAGGAAGTGAACACAGAACAGTGACATTACTGCCACTGGCTGTTTTTTTATGACAAGACAAGCACAGTTTCAAGTTGACAAAAAGGCCAAGAGATTAGGGAAGATTGTGGGAGGAAAACAACAAAGGACAGAAAGCAGCAAACTGTCTGCTTCACTTAAGTCTTTAAAGGATTTCTGAGTGAAAAACCCAGCATTTAAACACCGGTTACAGCTTTCTGCTCCATCATCAGCATCGAGTACAGTGACCTTTACCTACCCCATACTCCAGAAGGTGTCCCTAAAGGTTTGTTCTGGTTGTTTTGTCTTCCAGCTTCTGGATTCAGAGATGGCTGTAAAAAGACAATGCCAATGACTATATTGTTATATCACATATAGGAAAAAAAAAAAAAAAAAGAAGTCAGTATTAACATAACATTTTGTTTCCAGGAAACCGGAGTATGGGTAGATTTCTCTGAACAGCACCTGAAGTGGAAGAGTGCTTTGCCACAAAGACATCTAAAAATCAAGCTTGCATTCTCCCTGGTTTCTGCTCTATTTCCAATGGAACTATCAGAGGGTTCAGGATAAGCCCTCTAGTCTGCTACTATGGTTAAGTAGATTCTACCAACAGGTATATGTATAAAAAAATGAGGTATTTGGTCAGCAGCTCAGAAATAAAATAGAATCCACATCATCACTATATGAAGAATCTATCCTATCATTTCACAAATATTTTAACGCAATAATTATGCATCAGCCAATTAAAAGAAAACCACCCCAAAGCAACACTAGATTCATAATGTAAAGGAATATATTTACTGACAAAAAAAAGCTACATTTAAATTTAAATCAAACTTCAGAGTCCACTTTTTAGGACAAGAGTGCACGCAGACTCTGCTCTCTGCAGACTTACTCAGGATTCAGTTTCAGAATTCAGCTTGGTGGAACAACTACAGACATGTCCAAGCTCAAAGCAGAGTGCAGAAAATCTAAGCATTCAATGACAAGTGTTCCTGATTAGCTATTCCTCTTCCCCTGTCCCAAATAACCTCAGTTCAGAATACAGCCATCTTTTTCCTCTTTTTAATGAATTCCTCATATGGCAGTTACTATGGTGATGGCATAACTCTCTAATAGAGAGCATCTGAAATAGTAGGTATTCCTGTTCTATAAGAGTTAGGAAAAAATGTCACACCATAGCACAAATTCCTGCTTCAGTCCCTAGAAATTTCTCTGTTTAAGTGCTTCAGCTTTTAGCTACAGGTCAGTTTTATAGCAGAGGTGCTCACACTTAGACTAACAACCTGCTTTGCAGACCTTTCAGGAAAAGTGTTATCAGCCATGCACACTTAACCACAGAATATATCAGTTTCACCACTTTGGCAGAGACAATACAGGAGCTACTAAACAAAGCTTGCTGCTAGCCAGTGTGTGGTATTATCACCTTAAAAATGAGGGAAGTAATTAGAGAAGAAACAGCCATGTAGTTGGGGAAGGCACTCATCAAGGCATTGGAGAATGAAGTATGTGGAATACAGATTTAGACCAAGATAGACAACAACAGATTGCACAGTCACAATCATTGCAATATTTCTAGATTTGAACAGACTTTTGACAGTCAACAAAACAGGCTTATAGAAATCCTGAATTACAGTATTCTTGAGAAATCAGGCAATAGAGATCCACACACAAGCTTTATCCCTGTTCTCCAGCTGTTAACCACTCTGTGATGCAGGCTCCTGCTCCAAGAAGCAGCAGCTGAGCAAGAGCATGCCATCACTTCCCAGGCACTTCACTGAAAAAACCCCAGCAGCTTAAATCAAACTGCCTCCTGTGGCAATTTAAACGTAGGCTCTGGATTTTGGCCTGAAGCAGCTGGGGGCATTCATGTATTTCACTCTGACTCCTAAATTCCTGAGCAGAAGCCATCAAACTGCCACAACAATTTCAGCTGTGAACAGCCTTCCAGAAACAAATGCTGAAGAAGACAGCAAAAACCTCTTGATGATGATACACGCAAGTGTGCACAGTATCACCAGAACCTGTCATTACAGGAGGCAGCAAAGGCTTTAGTATTGAAGATAAACACAGAAGAACTGTATTAGGGGAAGGGACAGAGTTACCAGAACCTTACAGATGATATTCTCCTCATTACGCTGGTCAAGAAGAGCCTAGAAACAGCAAGAAATAGATGCAAAAAGAAAAACACAGTCTAATAATAAAACACTCTTCAGGGGTCAGGAGAAATCGAATTAAATTGAAAAGAGAAAGCAGAAAAGGTGCACACTTCTCAAAGCATTAGCATTAAGGAAGGCACATGGTAAGGATGAAAGCTCTAAGTCCAAGTACTATTTGATGAAGTTTGAGAAACTAAAGATATTCCAGTAAAAATAGAGCCAGGATGTAAGAGACTATCATACTGATAATACCACATGAGTCAAAATGCTGAATAAGAAGAAAGTTGGTGAACTGGAGATACTGATGGAAGAAATGGCTCAAGAAACCCCAGTCCACAGATTAACAGCGAGAGAGGAAAACATCTCTGATAATACTATTCCAGAAGATTCAAGGCAGACGGTTGCAGAGGTCTGACCACATCATGAACAAGCTTAGGCAGGTTATCACAAATGCCAACATGTATCAGAGTGAAGGAGACGGGAAGGCTGAAGCAGGCAGACTGAAGATAAGCTGAACAGATGTACTTCTAGGAGCAAAAAAAAGGCTTTGTAAGCAAAGCCACAAAGTCAATACAACTACTCCTCCTCTGTCACCTTATGGGTTTTGCTGAAGACCTGGCTTGAATGTTACAATGCCTCGAATTCACAATAACCATTTTGCAAAACATATGAGCCAAACCCCGTAATCCAACAGATCGCCAAGTCCTGAGGGCTCTGGGTACCAATCAGCATCCTATCAGTGCCAGAATAATTTTATTAAATTTGTTGTGTTTCAAACATGGAATGGAACGCAACTCTAGATCCTCATCACCTATCAATGCTAATACAAATGAGATCTGAAAAGCCACTTCTCACACCTGCCACTTCTAGTGAGAAGCTACACACTTACAAAGTCTTCCTCCTCAAACTGCAAATGCTCTTTATCTTCCTTCTTCTCTTCCCTGGATTCAACAGGCAGCTTTTCTTGAAAGGCGGAACTTTTCCGAGAATGGAAGTTGCCATTCCAGTGGCGATGAGCTCCAGTTCCTCCTCCTCCACGCTGGATCACACCATCATGGCCCCGTGAGGGACCATGCCAGCCAGGCTGACTGCCAGAAAGCCCAACATGAGCTCCTTTAGAAACACCAGAATCTACAGAATCATGGCGGAGAAGGGACGGCTGATGCCAGCAGTCTAAACAAAAGGAGATAAGGATGCAAATAAAAAAAAAAAATCAACACAGTATGCAGAATACTGGAAATATCAGGCTGTTTTTCTTGTTGTTCAGCCAGTGTTCACTAAGTAACTGCTGAGCTGAACTTATTAAGTACTGTGTGATTGTATCAGGAAACAAACCAAGCTACACAATGCACATACAGCTACTATGAAAACCCCTTAAGGCTTGAGCACATTGCATGGGAGAAGAGAGTAGTACAACCTCCTCATAGGATGTTTTGAAATGGTACAGTTTGGGAAAATGTTTCTATTCTGCTGAATTCTTCATTCTGTAGAATATTTCAAAATGTTTGCTCTCAGGCTGCATTCTGATCCTTCTTACTCACCTCCTGCAGTTCGGAGGGGCCCATTATTGAAAAATCCATCGGAAGAGTTGTGTCTCCTGCGGCTCACGCCAAAGCGGCCCTCTCCCCGTGGAAGATGTTCTCCATGTTTCTCAAAGGTGGCTGCAGGGGACTGTGGAAAGTAAAAAGTCATGTAATAAAAGCACTCACTTGGACTCTCCAGGAGCCTGTCAGTCCAGCAGTGACATTTGGCTAACTGAAAAAAACCACCAACCCCCACATTCCTGTACGAGTTTTCAATACAGCATCCATATCTGCACTGATTAGCCAGCAACGTCAATGAGCCTGGATCTGATCAGAACAGCTCACAAATCCACCATCTCACATAGAACCACAGAGAACCTAACACACTCATCTTACCCGTGATCAGAGCTGTGAAAGGAGGTGATCTGTATTACTGTTACCTTGGTTGACTGTGGTGTTGAGAAGTTAAGCCAGGCAGGAACAAAGTCATGCTGCGCCATTTAGGTCCAGTGTCTCCCTTCAATAAAATGAGGCATCAAACCTCATGGCCAGGATCTGTAAATGAAAAGAACACTCCCTATCATCTTACCCAAACTGAAATAACAATACAATTTATTTCTTAAAGTTTGGTCTATACAAATAGGAGGGGAAAAGTGCTGAAGATTTTCATATTATACTTTTGCATTTTTCTTCTCCTTCTGACTTTATTCCTCCGACTGAAACAAGTAAGAACTTCAACATTCCCAGTTACTTCCTGTTTACAATTAACACACCCATGAAGGTCATGATAGAATGGGCGTGGAGGGGGAAGAAAACAGAACGAATGGCATAGAAAAGCCATACAAGGCAGATGTAAAAATCAAGACATGACAGAATTTGGGGTACAATCCTTCATTGCTCATTGTCTCACGGTCTGCAAAGGGGTGATCACTGCATGTTTTATTCCAGAGGCTGTAAACCAAGTATGACCAACTGGTGATGTTAAGGGACATTCAGATCAGATCAGAGACCTGAAAGACAACCACATGCCAGCTCCTGAACCCCTATGTTCCAACATATCACAGCAATTTTTACCGCTCAAAATGATGAGCACTTCACTATTGCGCCGTATAACTGAATTTTACCTTTTGTTGTGGAAGGTTCTCCAATTTACCATTTTGCTTTAATTTTCAACTTTAATTTATCTAGAAGTAAGTCAACACAGTATAGCAAAGTAGTTAGTACATATGATCACTTACCCTGAGTTTGGCCTCTGCAGTCCAATGTCCTCAACTTGTGTGCTTCAGTGACCTCCGGGTTCCTTCCTTCTCCAGAATTCTGGAAGGCCAGCCTTGAGGCAATAGTGCGTCTCGAAGCAGAGCACGAGAGGCCGCACTTCGTGCCAACTGTGCCCTTCACCCCCTCAGCTGCTCATTTTACCCTCTCTTTGCACTCTCACTACAAAAAAAAGATACCTAAGAAGGTAATTTATATTTAAAAAAGCCACGCCCACGTTCACCTCATTAAATTTCCTCTGGTCGTGGTAATACAGAAGTCAGCCTTTACATTACAAAAAGGTTTGTCAAGTCTGCATGACAACATTCAGAGCAACATCATGGTTAATACTGAACAGATACACTCAAGGCTGCTGGACAGTTCATGATCTGCAGCAGATCAACCTAAACACTCTGGAAAAAAGATGTTACATAAAAACGTTTGCCCTAAATGCTGCGATCTAAACAAGAAGCATCTGCTCAAGTGCTCCTAAAATATAAATTTCATTTTTATCACATACATCTGCTAAAAAAAGGTAAAATATTTAAAAAAATGAATGTTAGGATATATTCTAGTCTTCACGTAACTTGGCTAATGCTCCACAGAGCTAAGCACTACTTGATATAAAGCTCAGAAGCAGGCACAAATGTTCTCCCTGTTTTTCACCATTTACATGCTGAAACATAGGTCACATGAACAAAAAAAGCCAGGTCCAAAAATAATCTCTTCTACTCTATTTTTTGTAGACTGGGTGCTGCTTTTAAAGGGACACAATTAATCCACAAGAGCTTCTTTTTCTACAGTGAAGAGTTCACTTCTCGGTCATAGTCCTCTTCCATCAAAGAGGTGAGACAGGAACTGTCGTCACTGTAAAAAACCAAACAAAACTCCATCAATACAAGTGGCATAAACATGACAAAGTACGACTAAAGAGAAGAACAGAAAGGGAAATTAAGCAACTATAGTGCAAGTGGAAAAGCTATTTGATCTCTGATCAAAACAAAACCTGAAATAATCTAATTAAGAGAGTACCTGAAAAGGGCATTTTTACTTTTAAATGATCACTTCCCAGATTTAGTCCACAAAAGGGCAACAAAAACAATTTTTACTTTTAAATGTTCACTTCCCAGATTTAGTCCACAAAAGGGCAACAAAAACAATCAGAATAAAGGGAAGAGTGGAGAAACTGCATGCAGCTGATGAAAGCAATTCCACACTTCATAGCAATTTTAAAACCTGCTGCTAAAATAATGAGACTCTGGGCTGCAGGTAAGCCTGGCCATTCCAAATGCCTCATCTCTACGTGCCCACGTCATTCCTCACCTTCTCCATACAGCCAGACTCCCCTCTCAAGAGGATGAGGACAGTAATACAAACGGTATTTCATTAACTTCTCCACGGAAAATACCACCACCACCACCTGAGTTATTCTGTTATGACCTCTTTTTCCTTGAACCATCCTACCTAACCAGAAGCAAATAGACAGTTTAGTGATCTTGAAACAACCGAGAAGCTTTATTACTGTTTTGATGCCATTAGCTGTTTCTCAGGATGCCTTTAGGTATGCCTTATTATGCTTTTATATTTGACTTAGCAGAGTTTGTTTCCTTTGTTTGGATATGGTTCCATTCTTTGCTCAGTTTTGGTTTTCATTGCATATGTTATGTCATTCTTTACTCTAAGCATGTGGATTTTTAAAAGAAGTTTTTAAGGTGATTTTCATCAAGGCTCAAAATAAACACACACTGGGAATAGTAAAAGAATGACCACATTTTATCTTCTGGGTCACCCCTTTAATAAACCCCTTCATTTTTATGTTTTTTTTTTCTTTCTGGAACTAGATGTTACTGTTATATAGAGGAGTTTGGAAAGATGGAAACACTTCTCCACCTAAGCTCTGAGCCACAATCAGGTTTCTGCAGCCAAAGTAAGAACAACACATATAAACTACCAGCCAAGATGAGGAAAAAACAGAGTGGTCGTGGCCACACACAGTATTGACCTGGGAACTTTCTGAGCGCCCTACCCTGTGCTACAATCTACTGAGCATTACACACTGCAAACAACTAATCTATAAAGACCTGTTTTTACATGAAAGGGTAATTTTTCAGGGTGCATAATGGACATAATGGAACATCTGCTGCAGATAGAACAGACTTCCCATCATGCTGAACTTGTACAGGCACAGAACTCCTTCAGATGTGACCTTCTATGTCTACTACCAAACATTTGAGCAGTAAGTAAAAGATAAAACAGGGACAAAGTCAATGCAGTTGACTATATTTAAACAAGATTCATTACCTTCTGAATAAATATGCTTTTCCGAACGAACAGTATAGCAATTAAGCTATGTCAAGCTATTGATAGAAGTTAAAAAATTTAAGAAGTTGATTTAATGAACCTTGAGAATGGTTCACAGCAATGTGAAAAATGGACCTAAAGAAAGCCCATAGAGAACTGTTCTCTGCATTTAAGGTATCTAAATAAATGAACACCACAGAACTGCAGTTTTGAAGTAAGAACCAGGTCTGAATACAAAACAAAAATAAAAACACCACAGAAATACAATACTCAGGTTCCATTTACCAAAAAGGTTCCCAGGACCTCTGGAAAAGTTAAGGGGCAAAAAAAAGCATATCAACATTTTGTGCTGCTGCGAGGCTTCCTTTCATATTTCAGCACAATTAAAGCAAAGGTGAAACATTTTGTAGAACTCCAGCCACCAATTTATAGGTGATCTTGCAGAGATTTGGGTCTCCTAAGCTGCTATTCTGATATCACTGTTAGTATGAATGACTATGGCAGTTCATTAAGCAGTGCCTAACACACGTGTAGCAGACTAGTACAACTCCTAGACTCGACTCCAAAATTCGGTAGGGACATACACAACTCGTCAGTCATCGCCTTCCTGGGCAAGTCCCAGCACAAAAAGAACAAGGGATGCCACACTTAAATGGAATACTTTTTGCCAAACCAAAAATCTTGTTAGATAAAGTGCTGTAAATTATAGTAGAACTGAAAGTCTTCAGTCTCCAGGATTAGTCCACATGCTGGGTTTTACAGCCCCCTCTCACACACACTCTGGATCCCGTCCAACAGCACAACTGCAACCTACCTGAGACCACTTCCATAACCTACCACTCTACTAACAACAGTAACATCACAAAATCCTAATGGGCAAGACCCAAAGTCTCTCCATTACACTCTCTGACAGCAACCTAAAATAAATTCTAGAAAAAAAAAGTGCAAGACCAAGAACAAATAGCAGCAGGGCTCGCAGGATACTTTCTCAGACTTTTAAGCCAGAGTCTGTATTACAATTTATTACCAGTCAGAGCTTCTATGTAAATCTGTCCAGTTGCTTTGTTTTCAGACACATTATACATTTTTGCCTCCCAAATGAGAGTGGGCACAGTTTATTTGTGCTTTGTGTAGAAGTCAACTTGTAGCTATTAAAAAATGCCAGCCTCAATTCAGCTGGGTATTTTCCTGTCCTACCAACGTGCTCAACCACATTCTATTCAGTTTAACCACATTCTATTCAGTTTTTCATGACACTCACAATTTTACACAAGATATATCGACTCAAGTCATGCCTCTTCCAAACTAATACTATTAATGGAAACCTTCTGAATACCTCTAATCATCCTTACTAGCCTTTACCATATTCTTTAGGTATAATGTCACCAAAACTGCATCAAGTGTTCAATATTTGGGAGCATGGCCCATTTATACAGCGGCGAAACTGTGCATTTGAAAAATCTTCCTAATATCTAACAGGTTTTTTTTTCCCCTATTACTACACAGAACTGAAATGACCTTTGACGACTATTCAGTTCTTCTAATATTGCATTTACAGTTCAATCGAACTGATCTCTGCTTCACTATGGAAAACAAAAGGACAAAGATCATCAGTAGCCACTCCCAATTCCAGAAAAAAAGCAAACAGAAGTGCTTGTCAATGCAAATTTAATTAATTCTCAGTTTCCTTTTAAATGAATTAAAATGTGAATAATTTCTGGTAATACAAATCAGAAAAAGAGAAAATAATAGTCATATCACTAAATGAAATGTTCTCTAAAGGCATACTTCCTTTCAGAACAATCAAATCTGCATTAATGAGCTTTGGTGCAGAAAAAAAAGGCTGTCTGTCAACTATCCCAAAATATTATTTCACCCATCAAAATGAGTAAGTCTTTGGCAAGTAATCTAAGCACAAAAAAAAATTTAAACTCTCTATTAGCACCTGGGTTCCACTTATTTTTAAAGGTTAATTAGAACTGTTAACAATTTATATTATCTTTTTTACATGCAACATTAAAAATATCTTAACTGTTACTTCATAGCAACCTATTTTCGTAAATTTTTGTTGTTCCAAAAGTACTTTTTTCCCTTGGTGAGTGCTTAAGTTTCACAACTAAATACGCTTCACTGTGCCATTTTACATGCAAGTAGAAGTGGCACTTATGACTGAGTCAAAGAAAATTGTCAGGTGCTCTTTTATATACCAGATTTTATAGTGTATTTCTCTAAACAAATATTAAAAACTGGCATGAAAACAGAAGGAACATACAAGCACATTCAAATTAAAGAGACACAGACTACAGTAAGAAACATCTGCAGTCAGAGAGAAACCCCCATTCTCCAATACCCCTTCCATAAAGTTCTTGCTGTACCACAGTTGAACGGAGTTGCCTGGTTGTTTTCAGCCTTCTGTTTACTTTCATTTCTACTCCTAACACACACTTGATCAGAGTTAGTCTCTAAACCAGAGTTTCTAAAGCTTTGACTCTCAAGCTGAGCTGTTCAGATACACCTGACAGTGGGAACCAAGGAGGTGTTCAATATGTGAAGACTTACATTGACCAGAACATGAGTCTAGAGGGACAAGCTACAGATAATCAGAGCCACTGAGCTATGATATTATTCACTGGAAATGGATCAATATATTTCAGAAGTCCTAAGAAACAGAACAGATGAGCCTCAGCAGCAGTGCATTTTTCCTATTACTTCCTCTTCCATCTCCTGCCTCGGCCTATGAGGCTGTAAAAACACAAAGGGAAGCACAGTCTCCCCTGAGTTACAGACTGCCTGCTGTGCCATGATATGCTGTTCCAGCACACCTCTCTGGGAATACCTGGAACTAGGGCTTCCAACTTTTGCCCACATTACGTACTGCAGTGCACATTTCTGAAATGGACACATTTTACTGGGTGCTTTTTCTGCTTCACTGTACCCTGCAAACGTCCCCAGGTCCCTTCAGCACTGCTGTCTACCAAGAATCCTATTAATTTCAGCCTCTAATTCAGTTTCTCCTCTCCTGTGACAGCAAATCACAAAGATGTGGAGCCTCTAGCGGAAAACCAGCATAAAAGTAAACTTTTACCCTTCATTACACATTTATCAATCCAGTTAATAGCAGCTGTAAAAGGTCACAAGGACAACACCTGTCTATCCCTGCCACAATTTCAGTTCACTGCATTTCTATCTATTACTCTAAATAAAACATGTTTACTTAAAAAAAAGTAAAGATTTGTTTTTCTAACCAGCCAAGTCAATTGGGATTTCAGTAATACTCCTAAAGATCAGATGTCAGCTGGGTTGCAAAAGCATTCAGAAAAATTAGTGAACAATTTCACGGATGCAGAAAGCAGAACAGAATTTACTTCCCTCATCAGTTTTCTTTCTGTGAAGTTCTTTTTAAGTTATTTAATCGAGCAGATATGCCCAAACATTCAGAACAGACCACTTTCCACTTAGCTACTTTTTGGAGCAGTGTCACTGAATAGGTGTATGTTAGTTTATGATAAGGAACTAATACAATATGCATTCACTAAAAGATCTCTTTCTAATAACGTCCAATTCACCCAATACATTCACAGAAACAGGGAGCCACAGCCTGGGGCCCAACTCAGGAAGAGTCAAAAGCATGCTACCAACTTCCTTAGGGATATCAAAAAGCCTCACATGAAATTCCACTATCCTGTTTTCCAGAAAAAAACCCAAACAGAACATGGCTTGGTCTTACTATCAAAAACACGTTATTAAGATAATCATATTTGGGCACACAGCCTTAAAGAATATCTAGTTACAGCCCCCTGCCACAGGCAGAGACACCTTCCACTTGACCAGGCTGCTCATTTCCAGTGATGGGGCATCCACAACTTCTCTGGGCAATCTGTGCCAGTGAATTACATTTACAATAAAATTATAAATCTTGCTTCAACCTTGCATGCATTATTAGGCCTTACTATAAAAGACACAAGCGCAGCATAACTCGTTCAATAGTTGTCGTAACAACTGGTGAGCCATGTCTTCACAAGTTGAGATAATTCATTTCCCGTTCACCTACATAAAGTATCTACAGAACAAACTTACTTTCCTTTTGCTTTCACTTCCATTTATACAATTGTCTAGACACACCTTCACCCTGTCTGCACAAGTGAAAAACAGTTCCCTTTGGAGAGGACAAATGCAGATGTTCCGGAATGGCATGTACAACTGGTAGAGCTCACACACCTGAGGTATTAGGAACCAGAAGAACTATCCAAGATACGCCATCACCACTCATTTCTTCCCATTATATCCCACAGCCAGCCCTCCAAAACGGCTGCACAAATATAAAGGACAGCCCTATTAATGAAAAATAGTGCAAAAAACATTTAAATTGTATCTGGCTGCTGAAAAAATCTAGTATTTAAAAATGCAGAGCATCACTCATGACAGTTTTCTAGATTTACAGAAATATGAGCCCATTTTAGAACACTAAAGGATGGATTAAAATGTTAATCATGTACTAAAGTAAAATCTTCCCAGATACAGATATTAAATGTTTTAGTGAAAAGGAGCTATTACAGAAAGATTAACACCTTGGTTTTCAAGTTTAAAGCAAATGAATCTATCTTGCAGAGTCATCAAAACTATTTTGTATTCTAGACAGAACACTGCAAATCTATATTCCAAGATGAAAATATGCCAGAAGCCTTGCCATACAAAAGTTCTTCCAGAGTAACAGGCTAGGGGTGGGGGGAAATCATACCAATTGTTACATACCTGACCACTTATGCAAACCAGATGACTAACTTAAATGAACTGAAAACAGGTTAAGAAAGGTCCATACAGACACATCTATGTCCTGATCCCCTTTCCCCTACTGACAGTCCTTCCAGTGACATCTCACACAACTCTGCTTCACAAACAACCTGTCCCTTCAGATACTTACTTTCCACTTCTCCAAGGTCATGCTGACCTAGTCTTACCTCCTTCAAAACTTCTGGACAAACACATATCCCCACAAAACCACATACTGAGCAAAGCCTTAACAGTCTGGTCTCTGAGATCTAGAGTGCAGGTGGTAAGGAGATGATTTTTTTCCTTTGTGACAGCAATTAAAGATACAAAAAAAGAGTAACAACCAAGTAACAGAGAAAAGTGACTTCTAGGACTGTAGGAAAGATTCTTCATCAAACAAGAAAGCAGCACTGACAAAAACACGACCTTTAGAAATGCTATTGACTGATGATGTACCGGCCCTCCAAGCTTCTGTTGATCCAAGTTTTTGCTAGCAAGGTTACCACACAAAAGCCAGCAAACTTGTCTTTGGAAGCAAGTTGTACTTAGCTCAAAAGCCCAAAGCACATTTTGGAAAAGGCAGCATGTGGGGAACCTGTACAGAAGCCTGTGTAAGATGATAAGTCTCTGGACCACAGCCAGCAAGTGTGATACATCAAAAATGAACCCTTCCAAGGGGTTTTCATGAGTTTATTCCTCAAAGCACCAAGAATACCAAGATAAGGCCATTTTAAACATGTAAAATCTAAAAGGCTCAACTTCTCATAAGCACAAAATAGGAGAGCACAGACTTTCTAGATATTATGCCTACCACCAGTTATTCCCAGATGTTTCATACTGTGCAGCCACTGGCAATGCTGTCATCCCTTATGCCTCTCTCCTGTGCCTGTTAAGATTCCACTTCCCTCCAATGCCCCTTTCACTGTCTTTAGTGCTGTTTATGTTAGAGAACTGCGGTATTTACCTGAAATATTAAAACCTGTTTACTTCTCTGCCCTGCTGCAGGAAGCAAGGTTTCAGGGATTGTACACCTCTCTTAAACAAGTGCATCTATTGACACTACTGATACAAACCAAAGAAACACATTTTAAATAGTATTAGGCTTTAAATGTGATCAATGTTCTGAACTTCCAAACAGCTTTAGCATTTTATTAAATAAGGTATTTTAAATCTGGAGAAGGTATTCTACTATTTTAATCAAATCCAAAGGTCCTTTTAGCTCTTGAAGGAACAAAATCAAACATCTATTTTGTACTGCACTTTGGTCTACAGACCTTTTGCAAGTAAGTCAAGATAAGGCTCTGTTCTGCCCAGCACAGCACCTTGTCATGGCTGCCTTTAAGGTACCACTCTTGTCCCCAAACCCTTATGACAGAATGAGTGAAAGGGCAATGAAGAGTCCACCTGCACAGTCTGCCCAAAGCCTTAAGGAACAAAGTCACTTCTACTGCTCAGTAGCCTACACGAGGATAATGTTCTCCATCATCAGGAAAGAACTGCAAATATGTAATTACTGGCTTATCCCTGCTGCATGCTACATACCTCCTGCCTACCTGTCTTCCAGAGACGTGGATGGAGCCTAAGCAGAAGTTAAGTAAGTAGCTCCCCATACCTTAAAAAAATCACGGGATGGGTATTTCTCACTAAGGGTATTTTATAACCCAGTATTTTACTAGGGTTATTATTGCTACTACAGCACATTTACATTTAAATATACTCCATTTGGAGTGGAGAAAAACATATTTCCTTTGGAAAAGAGCCTCAAATGCAACCAGACTATTTATCAAATATTTGTGTCAAGGCAAGAGAGACTACAAATCAAGTAGAGGGAAGTACAGATCTGCATTCCAGATGAAGGATAAGCAAGTAGAAGGCATGTCATTTGCAAAGAGGAAGGAGAATTCAAAGTCAACAAAACAGAGGATATTCAGATATAAGAGATCATTCTCTTAACCAGTACTGTAATAATTCTTCCCCTCAATACCATTAACCGAGTCCTACAAGACCAGTACTGCAAACTGGGAGGGGAAGTGCATTCCAGTTATAGGTACTTCCCCTAAAGACAACCTGCTAAGACTGAGGGACAACTCATACCTTTTCTGCCCCTCCCTGCATCTGGATTATTTCCAAACCCTTTAACATCAAGACCAGGACAATATGATCAAACTCCACATTTATTTGTCCGTAACTAGGACATGACAAAGACATGTTCACTCAGCACTTTTCAGCATGTGTACAACACCTGCATTACAGTTCGTAAAGTTTACATTGTCTGCAATGGTTTTCATTTCACTGGTTTAACATTTTCAGCACTTTCTCTGATTGAGAAAGTATTAACAAACATCAATGCAGAAAAGTCAGTGAACACAATTCACTTAAAAACAACTCTTATACATATAAAATAAATTGCAAAAATGATATATATTCCACTAGTTTGGTCTTGGCTTAAAAAAAAAAAAAAAAGAGAGAAAAAGTAAAAGAGAAAAAGTGGTCTCTAATCCTATGATCTAATGATTTGCTGCAGCTGGGACGTATATCGTTTTTAGATGTTCACAGTGTTTTCCTGGAGTTCTATCTACGATCTAGTCTGTGAAACTGAGTTAAAATAAAGCAAGGAGTTATGGACAAAATGTTGTCCAGCTGGTTTGAGCTTTGTCTTTAGATCTTGCAGAGAATTATGGTGCTGTTCTTCTGCAGATAATCTGTGCAGGCCAAGACTAAAATGCAATCTTCTATCCTAGTGTCCTACAATAAATTAGGGAATACAAACAAAACATCTGTGTGGAAAAAAAAATCTTTACACATTGCACAGTTAAGCACCTTTTCCTGAGATTTAAAGCAATTTAGCTCTACCCGCTTCCATCAGACATCTCTGAAAGTCAACTAAGCAACATTCCCCCCTTCACCAATTTGTACAGTGATCTTCAGCCTGCAGAGGTCCAAAAATTAATCCTTAAATGTCTAATAAAGTATCAGAAAAATGAGTTGGTCATCAGCAGACTGGAATTCATTATGCAGCTATACATACCTCCACTGGAATATGTTTTTGGAAGTTGTAAATCAAACCAGATTAGCACACCAGCATTTTCCAGTGTATCCCTACAATCTGTTTTGGTTATTTGTACGGCTTGAAAGCCTGTCCCTGCATTTAATGCCTCACCTGAATATATTCTGCTGCAATTTCAACTCATAACTACTTGTTTTATTCATGATGGATGTGGAAACCTGACTAAGTTCTCCTTGCAGATACCTTTTATGAAATTTTTTCGTCAGACCAAAACTTGAGTATTCCCTGACTGAAAGGCAACTTTAGCAGGTGTTTTTTTTTTTTTTTTTTCCTGGGGAAGTCCCACAGACCACCCTGTATCCCAGCGCTGTTTGGCAGCAGGAAAAAGAATCTTCTATCATATTCTGGGATCAAATATAGCCATGCTTAAAAAAAAAAAACCACCGAAACAACAAACAACCCACCCTCAACAAGTCAAATTTTACTGGAAAAGATCAAGCTTTCAAGTTCAAAGCACCAATGAAAAAACTGACGTGACCCACCTACCAAGTGTGACAGCTTGCAGGCAGTGACAGGATGTCAGAGCTGCCTCCCAGTTATACCTGCAGGTAACTTTTTAAAGCTGCTTTATAGATCACCTGTTAATGTCTGATGAAACATGTTGTATAGAACCACTGCAGAGCTAACCAATCAATTTTTTTCCCAAACCTTAGTTATGGTTTCTCTCTTTCACAGACTGTTATTTTCTTTACGGATCTTGTTACACAACCATAACTTTCCCAGAAAGTATGACATTATCCCAAACAGAACAAGACATGTTCCTGCTGAAGACCTACCACTCCTCAGCAGAATGGAGAAACTGCTTCACTACCTTATTTAAAATGCTTCTATATGTTCCAGTATGACAAGTGAATTTTCATGACAGTGATGCTGCTGACTCATGATAATTTAGGAACCATTACAACCCCCAGATACTCCCCCACAGAACTGCTGCCCTGCCAGCTGCTACTTGTCTGTGTAGGCAATATACCAAAACACAGTAATTTGAGCCCATCTACACCAAAATGGCTGAATCCAAAGCTATTGTTTTCAGACCATATATTAGATTTGTCAGGATCACATTACCTGTGTGTTTAGTAAGAACACTATTGCATTATAGGGAAGTGAAACCACTAAAAAGCACGTGACGCAGGACAGACTCCTTGATGTGAACACTCTTCCCTTGGACATACCCAAGTCCTGCCTTTTTTCTAGATGTTGTGAGGGAAGATGCTCCTGAACCCCTCAGCATTCTGGAACTTCTCCCACCCCCACAGGCACTCAGCTCCCTAAATACTAGAGGATACATTCCAGAAGGCCCAGTCAACCTGAAGACATTAAAGCTGTCATTAACCCATTTCTCTACTTTTAACTGGAGTTCAAAGTAGAGGAAAGACAGTTTTCCCAAACTAACAGTCAAGTTCATAACACATTCAACATTTTCAGGATGAGTTCCTTGCTGAGTTTTTTTAAGATTAGCATCAAAGGTCTTTTCAGATCATCTCACGTGAGTCCTGATTAATCCCTTGATGATGGGTGACTCATTGTAACACAATGGCAAAACACTCCTCTGCTGAAAGGCTGGAGACCTGTTGTAATTTTTACCATACACCTTTACCAGCAACTTTGTGAATACCAATATTTAATGCAGGTGTTTTAATACCATACCATAATACCATACAATACCTCCCTGGCAGACTCAGTCCTTTATTTACAAGTTAATTGTTCGTCACAAACTGAAGATGACAAAATTCCAAGAGAACGTCACTCATTGCCACATGCTCTGCATGTTGCAACTACGCTGCGGGCAGGGGGTCACTCAGATATCCAGAACCTAGAAGAGACACCGAAAATAAAACTGCTCTAAGGGAAATTAAATTAAAATTCCTAGTTTTCTTCTTCTATTGAAAAAAGCAGATTCGTAAAACCAGGGACATTCAGACAGCATTATACACGTATTTTCTTATCAAGAGCCACTAACATCACACCACAGAGCTGTGATACTCCTTCCAGTGTGGAGGATAAAACTATGCAAAACACTAAACTGGAAATGATCACAAGATTCAAGGGGAAAACAAACCAACACTGGCATTTTTGCTAGAACGTCTGTAACTCCTAGAACTTCACTCGCTCCTGGCGAACTCCCTAATGTACAACAGTCCCTGAGGCACAAGGTCACATGCTGCAAAATATTTCTTTCTGAGCATCATTTATTGCAGAAAACCTCAGTTTTGTTTGGCTGCACTGGTTCAAAGCATTTTTGTTAAGCCAGACCTTGGAAGTGCAACTATTTCAGATTAGTCATATACATAGAACTGCATACACCAACACTTTGCAAAACTGTTTTGCTGTTTAATTATAGAAAGGTTGAAGTAGCATAAAGTGTGAAAATTTCACTCCTGACTTCTGAAGACCAGCTAGAGAAGGAGCTGCATACTTTAATCAAGAATTTCCAGTTTGGAGTGATACAGCCTGATCACTAATATGTATGATCAATTAAGCCATAATGCTTCCCCTCCCTGCTCACTGTCACGCTCACAGCCCTGTCTAACCCTAGAACTTTTAGTTCTGCACAGTGTTTGCACATACATGTATGGGGCAGTGGACACTTGGCCACTATCGACCTCTACCTAAATCCACTCCCAAAAACATAAATTTGTCTTCCGACCACACAGTAACTCATTAAAGTTTGGCACATTTTCACAAGAACATATAAAGTTACAGCACACAAGTTAAACAACATCCTGGCTTTCATGAAGTAGTCTGAGCAGGACCATGTTTCTGCCAACTTCACTGCTTTTCATCAAATCTGACGGGCAAAGAGAACACGGACTTCAATTCCTCTTGCTGAAACAAAAGCCACACATGATTTAGTTGGCATCCTGGTCACTATGTAAGTGACAGTAAAATGTCTACTTACATTGCTGAGTTTGCAGAACCAAAACTAAACCACTCCTGCCTCTACAAATAAATTAACATAAAACTTAAAAATCCCACACAAACTTCCTGATACACACACTACCTCATCAACTGCAAAATCCAGTAACTATGACCTTTCCCTGGATAAGTTAGAGCAACAGTCACCTCCTGGTTGTTTCTACAAAGCTGTAAGGAAAAGCTGTGTCCACGCAAGCACAGCCAGCATTCCAATGGAGAGAGGTGCTTTAATGCCTCAGCTCTACTGAACAGTCAGCCCTCTTCCAATCTCTTCCTACAGACAAACAAACAAAGCACACCCTGGAGTACACTTCACAGCTAAGTCAATTCAGCAGTTACACAACTAACTTCAAACAACTTGTAACACTGAAAAAAAAAAGGTAACTTTAACTCCTGAGCCAACAGTTTTTCTTCACTTTGTAAAGGCAAGAACTACATTATCTGACACCCCACACTCCTGAAGAAATTCACAGATCCAACCACAGCATTTTTCTGTATTAAAATAAGGATCCCACGACTCCTGAAATACTGTTTCCATTTAATGAAAATACTAGTGAATATTATTTTTCCTCTAGTGACTTAATTTCCTAATTTAAAACAGGAATTTCAAGATTCAGTAACACCATGCAGCAGTCACACATGTGAGACAAGTTGACCATACCCTGGAGATATTCTCAAAGTAAAGTTTTTTCCTAACATTCAGAAAGTGTGCACTTCCATTTGATTTGTTGTATTTCACATCGGCATTCTGCTCCTCATATTTCTGAGACACTGCAAAAAACCCCAGGATTTGTGGTTTTCTAAAATGCCATCTGGTCCCTGCATATTTTCACTTTAGGTCCTCGTATGATACCTGCAGTGGAAACTTCTGTGTCATATAGGATGAAGGCTATAAACCAGATGAATATAAAATGCAGAGGGCTGCACTTCCCTACAAATAGCTGTAAAAAAAAAAAATCAAAGCAAAAACCATAAGGAAGTATCACCTGAAGCCTTTCTATTCTAAATATAAAACTTCAAGAAGTCCTTTTTAAAGGGACTTTCCTCCAGAAATTACGTGAAAGAATGTGAGAGCAAAAACTGCTCCTCTTAAATCTGGGAATTTTATTTGTTCCTACCACTGCTCTACACCTGTTTCCTTCCTGAGTCAGAAACTGGAAGTCTGAAATACCGGTCTCCAAACGGATAAGCGCAGGGAATCTTTCACTGAAATACCAGCCATATTCATTCATGAAGTAACATTTGCATAAGCTTTTTTCATAGCCACCTAACATTTTTATAGAAGCAATGTCAACTCTACAGTAAACTCAGCTTTGATGGCGCTCCAATTATCTCAGCTGTTATCTCCATTCCCCCTCTTTGCTATTTCCACACTTTGCTCAAGCACTTGCAACGTTTCAGAGTATTATCAACATTACTAACACTTGTGTCACTCACAGCTCGGGGGCGGAGAAAGGCAGGCTGACCTACCTGGTCATGTTAATATAAAAAGATTTTTAAGCAACACTCTTAAACCATTCCACCCTTACTTATAAGAATTTAAATAGCTACTGTTCCTCTAAAGCTGTTTAAAAACTCGTAACTTGTGCAGACACCCACTAACTGCTCTAAAATCGTTCCAAAACAGCTCGTTACTAAACTGAACTGAATTCAAAGTCTTAAATAGATATTTGAAACGCTAGGCGCGTTCTGATCAAATCCAGCCCCAGCCATTTAAGTTAAACCACACAAGACCTTAGGCCAAGGGGGCATAAAACACACCGGACACACGGAAATAACTTTCACGCCGGAAAGAGCCGCCTCACGCTCGGGCCGGGCGCTGTTTCCCTACGAGCAGACAGCGAGCGGCACCTGACAAGTTTCCCAGCCTCGCTGGCAGCGGGCAGAGCGAGCCGGGCCCCGGCTGCCCGCAGCACACGTGTCACTGCCCGGCGCCGACCGCCCCTTCCCGCCGGGGGCAGCCGGGAAGCGCGGCCCGGGAGGATCCGAAGGGAAACGGCCGGGCC
>VZRQ01006006.1:111687-123600 GCA_013397975.1 Machaerirhynchus nigripectus | reverse complement strand
GCTCGGGTGGGTCCTTCCCCCGCGCAGCAGAACACGATGGGCCGCGCCGGTTCCCGCTCGGACCAGTAGCGCTAAGCACCGGGCACCGTCGGAGCGCTTATCGGGGCACCGGAAGCCGCCACAGCGAGCGGGTCCGGGCCGGTGGCAGCACCCGGCGAGTCCTGCCGTCTCTCCGGTGGGTGGAGTGGCCCCGCCTCCCTCTGGAATACACATATATTCTCTCCCTTTGCCCTCTGTGAGGGCAGTCTGGCTGTGTGGGGTCGGTTTTCTCTTCCGGCGAAGCAGGACCGGGACTTGCAGAGTCAAATCCAGAGCGAGCCGCCAGCCTTACCCCGAGTGTCGTACCCCGGTAGGGAGCTTACCTGCAGCTTGGATGGGATGGCTTTTCCACTCCTTTTTAAAATTAATGATTGCTTTTTCCGCGTGTGAAGAATTGCTCGTTTATAAGCTTTATGCAGCCATTTATCCCTTGAAGAGGAGATGATCCCTGAACGGGAAGGCATCACCCTGATACTGAGTTCTTTAACTAGAAATTGTTTTTGCAACAGTTAATACAACTTTAGAACTTCGGTTCATAAAGCTGCCTGAAACGAAATATTCCGGAATGGGCAAGTACCGATTGAATACATATGTAATATATACACATATATCTCTTTAAATATATTCCTGTAAGACTCTTGCATTTGAGAAGTGTAGACTGTGACTAAACTTTGACCATCAGACCAAGTCAGCAGTTTATCGGTTTCAGACCTTCTCATGAATTTTTCTGTTTTAGGGCATTGACAAAACAATTATGTTTCCTCTCATACAACGATGCCGCTTCAACACAGCTTTCAAAGTAAGTTACTGAAGGCTTTTTTTGCTGATTTCATTTAAAAGTAAAAAAGAGAAAGATAAGATTACAGCTTTGAGAAAAGGGTGGCTTCCAAGTTGGGAGTTTATCACATGTTTATCACTCAGCTTTTCTAGAATATTTCATTGTTTCTACAGCACCTTTAGGCAAAGCTATTTCTTTAATAAAATTAGATTTTATTGTCTCAAGGTCTTTTTTCCTATCGTTTCTTGATGGAGTAGTGAGGGGACCGTAGCTAGTTTCTGGGGTGACCTTATCTTGCTTCTATATGAAACTGCTTTATATTTTACTCTGAGAAGGACTGATATATCTTAAAAATGTGTAAAGAATGCATGTGTGTGGGGAGGATAGGTGGGCACTGAGTAAGCTTTGCCTATGCACTCTGGAGAGCCCAGTTGCTCTTCATCAGCTGCACTGGATACCTTCATTAGTTCAGTTAAAACCACTTGAAGCTCAATAGCAAGGACAGCTGTGGTGTGACCTGACCTGGAAAACCACTCGGTACAATATTCAGTAGGTAGTGTAGGTACCTGCACATCTGTAAGCCTGCACTGTACAGTGTTCAGAACAAGTTTTGTGCTTGCAGCTGCAGAAGTTAATTGGTCCCAGACTGCCGCTCTATGGGAAGAATAAAACAACTTGGTCTTCCTTCGCCCTCCGGCTGCGGAGAGATGCGTGTCCTCTCTCAACATCTCTGAGCCTCAAACCAGCATCGGTTCACACAACCAAGCTCCAGGCTTTTCACACCTCTCTCCCCGTCTTCAAGAAGAAAACCCCTGCAGAACCTGAGGCAGAATCGCAAAAAAGCCTGGAATCACTAAAGGCTTCTCCCAAGCCAGCCGTTTACTTAAGCCTTGGGGGGCTAATTCCATTTGTGGCTGTGCCTCTGGCCATGGCCATCCAGGGGACCTACTGCCCACAGCTGGCCTTTGCGCAGGTTGCCTACGGTGCTGCAACAGCGTCTTTCCTAGGGGGAATGAGGTGGGGGTTTGCTCTCCCAGAAAACAGCCCAGCCAAGCCGGACTGGTGGAACCTGGCTAATGGCATAGTTCCTCCTCTGCTTGCCTGCCAAGCCTTGCTTTTCAAAGATATCACTCAGGGAGCATTAATGCTCACGCTGGTCTTAGGGATAACGCTGCATTACGACATTTCCCTTCTTCCTACTTACCCCAGATGGTTTAAAGTCCTGAGGGTAGTGGGAACAGTGGTGATGGTGTTATCCCTGTTGGCCACTGTAGCACTGAAAGCTTTCTTAGAGGTGGAGCAAAGTGATGACAGAAAAATATGGCAAAACACTAATTAATAAATCAATAAGGAAAAGCTATTATCTGCCAATAAGGTATTTGTAACGAGTTCCAGGAGAAATAAAGACTGATTTGTGCTTAGAAGTCATATGATGGCAGGGATCAAGATGCTTATTCTTGAAGCAAAATGGTTTTCTAACTGATTTTGAAGCTAGTTCAGGAGGGAAGGATTGTAAATAACAATTACTTACAAGGCAAGTATGAGTCTGTCCTTATCTGTAGTACAAAGAATCACTCCTGAATGAGATGTTGCTGCTCTAGGAAATTAGAATGGAGATTCAAAATGACATGGGTATGAATTGCTCCATGCTGAACTATGAAAGTATCTGGTTTAACTGTAATGTGTGATCATGTTCTGAAGTGGGGAAAACAACAGTAACAAGGTGAAAGCAATTCTAGTTTGGCGTTTAAAGAAGTAGTAGCAGAGAATTGTGCAAAAGCACATCCTTACTCAGTTGCTGTGTTGTGGAACAAGACTCCTATTTCACTCCTATTTTCAGAGGAGGTGCTGAAAATCACAGAATCACAGAATGGTTTGGGTTGGAAGGGACCTTAAAGATCATCTCATTCCAACCCCCTGCCATGGGCAGGGACACCTTCCACTAGATCAGACTGCTCAAAGCCCCATCGAGCCTGAACACTTCCAGGGATGCTGTGTGAGGAAGTGTTCAGTGCAGTGTCAGGTAAGAAAGGACTGGTGAGGTTAGTTTGCAGTGGCAAGCCAAGGTCAGCACTCACCTGAAATGTGTCATTCAGCCGCTGCGCTGGAGTGGGGAAAAGCTGAAGGGGGAGCTTTGTCTCTTTGACAAGGTGCCACGGAAGACAGAAGTCAACTTCCTGCTCAGGCTTACTGAAATTAAAAAAGCTATTTGGGCCACCTGTATGTAGGTTTTGTTTGGATTTAGGGCTGCCCAGCAAAGGAAGCTGCATGCAACACAGCCATAAAGATCTGCCATACTCCTAAATTAAAGGACTTACGTTAACTTATGCTATGACACAAGGACTCAAGTGCTGGCACTAAGGGATCAGATAATGGGACTGAAAGTAGCTTCTGTCTTCTCCCTCCTAAGAGTCCTTATGTTTGGACAGGTACAAATGGACTTGTAGCCTGCAACCCCTCCATGATGGGCCTATTAGTGAAACCACTGCAGAAGCATATGCTCTTTGTACTTAATTCTTCCTAGCACATCATTTAGTGGAACAGTGGAAGATACAACCTAAGTCACACGGATTTTCTTTTCTAGTGTCAGCTACCTCAAGAAGCCTTTGAAATGGGATGTGGGCATATTTCTTGTAAGCTTTTTATCAGAAGTATCTAAGTACAGTATAAGATGCAAGAAGAAAGCTGAAAATGACATCCACACATGGTCTTAGGACCAGATAATCCTCATAGTTCTGTTAAAGCACTATTCTTCCTTGTTGTTCTACACCAAATAAAGCACATATTGTCCCTTGAAATTTGTTACCTGTTCATTCTGCAAAGAACAGATGTTTAAGAAACCTGCCTGTCCTGGAGATGGAACCATCTGGTATGATATTGCTGAAACAGCAGCTCTGTACACCAACCTGTTAACCTTTGTATGTTAACATATATAATTTAATATATTAAACAATTATGGGTGTCAATTGCTCTATGCCGAACTATGGAAGTACCCTATTAAAAAAATATATTTTAGAGCTTTCTGAATATAAAGGAAATAAAATTGAGTTTGTTAATGAAAATATTTTTTCTATTCCTCCTTACTTAGACATGGCATCTTTTAAGACGGGTCCAGAGAAGAGTCCTGTCTTTGTCTTGATTAGGTTAAAGAGGTGCTGAGGATCAGAGACCATAATCAACCAGCTTTGAAATTTCATTCAAACATGACAGAATCAGTTACAAAACTTGGAGAAGGTAACATCAGACAACTGCAGACTCCCTCAAGCTCCATTAAAGCAGGAAGTTTACAGGTAGGGATCAGAAGTAAACTCATAGTTCCTAAACTACTGAAACACAGCTACGGTAGTGTTTCTCAAATGGTTCCATGAGGGATCCTGAAATGTAAAGGAGAAAGACTAAGAAATACTACCTGTAATTTCATCCCCCAGAGGGCTGAATAAAGCTGGCAAGGCAGCCAGACTCCCAAGAAGTCTGAGTGATTTTACACTGAGAAATACTTGAGTATTTTACTGCAGAAACGTGTTACTTCCACCACTCAAACAGTCACAATCCACAACCAATCTTTCCCTAGTGTTCTACTGGGAAATATGATTTCCAATAAAAATAAAAAATGACCTATTCTATGGAAGTGGCAGTAATATAGCTTACTTAGTTATGAAAGCCACCTATTCAAGAGCATTCTAGTCAGTTCTGAAAATGCATTTTATTACGAAAAACAGTTTAAACAAGCTTGTACTTGAAAAAAACCAAACCTTTAATTCAGACACATAAGAAATTCTTTGAAGTAAAAGCACATAAAAGATTATGGAACAATCAGAGAAACTCTCCATCATCTAGCATGTTTTAGCCCAACCCTATGTCAGATTTTAGGACCTAGATTATTAAGGTACCTACAACACTTACCTTGGAGGATTTATTAATGTACTAATTTGTTAATTTTACACAGGGGATATTGCCCTAAACAGCATGAATGCTCCTTTGTCTACACTGTGCCAGGCTTCCTGTTTTTTGACATTCCAGTTGTGGTTTTGTGTTCCAGAATAACTGTCTATCAAAATTCAAGCAGCCTCACTTCAAACTCCATCCAAATAATGCACAGCTGTGCTGAAAATGCAACCACAGTGTGCAAAAAGCAACTTCAAATATGTTAATTAAATGAATCTAGAAATAACTCCAAACTCCTGATAGTATTGTTCTACTAAGTGTATCCCAGCTAAATACAAACTCCTTAACAGCACACTGATACCATCACTTTAATGCTAAATGCAGCGAATTCTATCACAAAAAGCTCCATTGGCTCAAATTTGGATGAGGCAGGATACAAGATGTAGTGAAGGTGAAGGAGTGTGCCTCGTAGAAAGAGCAAGTATTCAATGCCAAGTCTCAGCATGTGTCACGCAGGGTAAAAACACATTTGACTATAGGGAAAAAAATATGGGGGCAAAAGCCTTTCCCTGTGTTTTTATACTAAGCAGTCCTAAACAGAACTGCCAATCTAATGAATAGTATTTGCATTTAAAATTCACCAGAGCTTACAGAAAAAGGAGCTCTACTGGCTTCACTGACACCACTGAGAAGAAAAGCCAGTGCTGAAGGGGAATGGCATTATTAGAACTGTGAGGACAGCCTTCCAGAATAGGAAATTCTCATCCACTCACCATTCAAATTTGTGGCGTGGCCAGAAAGTAAACATCCAATTTATATTTAATGCCCACCATGTCCAGCAACAGAAAAGAGGCTCAAATGCATCAAGGTCATAAGTAGAGGCACCAAGTCTTTCCTGTCTGTTATCTTCTCTTCCTTGTTTTTTGCCAGAGAAAGAACTAATGCCATCCTGATCTTACCTACAGGTAACTCCTTACTGTCGACAGTGCTTCCAGATTGCAAGTCTGGCTAAAGTGCCAGCTGAGTAACAACCTGATTAATGTCTCTGAAGTGTTGGAATTATTTCTTCACATTTTTACAGGGCAAATTTACCATTTATTTCAGTGAGCTTAATCCAGTTGTAAGAGGCATTCCTACTCTTAACAGAATACTTCCTGAGACAGACACTGGATAAGCCAATTTACTTTGAAGGGCTTTTCCTTTTGCTCAGGAAAATCCCTCTGATCTAATTCTCCACTGAAGCTCCTGTGTTAAAAGAGGTTTCTGGCCAATGAAACAGGAAATCTGAGGAGATATATTTACTCATTCCTTGAATGAGTTTTCTTCTTTGTGTTTTACAGCACAGCTACGCCTCCTTCGCAGCGGCTGGTGATCATGTTGGCAATTTCAGTCCAGCTGTCCATGTGAGGGTTATAAACCTCAACAGAGTCAGAGGTTACTGGAGCAGCAAAATCAGGACTGGGAGCTCGGCCTCCTGAGGCATAAAGAAGTCCATTCACAGCCACAACACAGACACCAGCTCTTGGGATCCGCATCGGTGCAACTTCAACCCACTTTTCCTAACAGGAAGGTGAAAGATCAAGAAATAGTTTTAGGGCAAGCCCCGATTCCGATGAAGTAAGTTTTAAAGCCTAAAGACTAAAACATACACTAAGAACACTATGTATACACTTCACAGGCTTCAATGTGGTATGTGTACAGTAGCAAGAGGATTATCAAGCCAGGAATGTCAACATTTTCACAGGGGTCCAAATTGTGTTAGTTACTAAAGAGCAGATCCCATACTGTCTGCACACAGCACCCCTCCCTTTCTTCAGTCACTGCAAGATGCAGTCAGTCTCCAAAATAGAGCATGGTACAGTTTGAGGTGGGGGAAACAGGAAAACTAGATTCAATTTGAAAAGCTAAACAGATGGCACATGGGATTACGTTATGCTCTTAAAGAGTAGACACTCTTCCAAAGAGCATCATAGAAACATGAGCAGTAACAGTCTGGAAAAATTTTTTATGTTATTCTAGTCATGCTGAAACACCACTACATTTTGATGCAGAAGAAGATCCTCAAATATTGCAATAAAAGGTAACTCTTACCTTTACAATGAGTTTTTTCTCTCTATTCAGATTATTGAGCTTTCTGTTGCAGCGGGGGAATCTATCCTCTCATCTTAACCCTATGAAGTATTTACCAAACTACAGTATATCTGTGCATGGTAAACCACAACAACTACTTAGGACAGACCCTAAGATCACCAAAGCTTTGTTTCACTCAAGATCACCAGCCACTAGTGAAAAGGAAATGACATTTATGAAGGGACTCTACCATACCTCTTCGAATGAGTATCTTTCTACACTAGCAAGTGCATCCTGGGATTCATTCCAGCCTCCCACAGCATAGATACAATCGTTGAGAGCAGCTACACCAAGATAGGCTCTTCGGGTGCCCATTGGAGTGAGCTCAGACCAACGTTTAGAGATGGGATCGTAGACTTCAACAGAACGCAGCTCTACTCCTTCACTGCTGATACCACCAACGACATAAATCAAACCTGCCGAAACAGAGTTTCTCCTCTTTTAGGCTTCATAATATAAAGACAGAAAATTACTGTCACAACACAAGTTTCAGCCTGACATTAAGATGGTTAAAGAATGACAGAAAATCCTCCTTTTGCTCAGTAGTAGAATACATAAAGCTTTTGCATGAGTAGCTTGAGACTCGAGCACTAGAAGCTGTGAGGAAAGCGAAAATTAATTAAGTGCAGGGGAAGGAATTCAGAAGGTTGCAACTGCTGACCTGATCAGGATTAAATACTTAGTAAGCACATGTATTGATCAAGTCTTTAGACATGTCTGTCTTAAAATAACCTGTGGCAGTCTTCAGATTGTCACAAAGAAAAACATGCAAACTCAAATATGGAAGATAAATAAAAGCAGTATCAGGAAGAACAACCAACTGTTAAAAGACTAGCTGCATAACCATACTGGCAGCCACGTAAAAACTTTTCATGAGATAAAAGGCAGAAGAGAGAACTTTACAGTCTTTGAATTCTGCAGAATTAAAAATAGAGTACTACAACAACAAACAAGCGAGGCACAAGCATGTGTGACTGATGGCTCAGTACAAGACAAAGGTAAGAATTCATGACTGAGATGTAAAGCTGCAAAATCCAATGGAACTATTTATGGAACTAATAAACTATTGGAACTGTTGGAACTATCTATGGATATAAACTTGACAATATTCACCTTGCATTTCACAACACCCAAAGCAATAACGAGGCTTGGCCATGCTTCCCACCACATCCCAACTATTTTCTTCAGGATCAAATCTTTCAATTGTGTTGCCAATCTCTGCTCCAACCCAGCCTCCTGCAAATAACAGCAAACACAGGAAGGAATTTAATGGCATGAAGTTGTGTATTAGCTGCATTTTTAGACATACAGTGCACTGTTCCAGGACAAATTCTGAAATCAGCATGCAGTCAGTCTACAACGGAAATAAGTTATAACTAAAAAATAACTAATCCACAGAGATTCAGTATATATGTTAACACTTATGGACACAGCTGTTTTTCAAAACTTGTTTGCAAATTTGCATCACCAAGATGTAATATAAGATCAAATCAGTTTACAAGTCCTACGAATGAACATCTTCACCTAAAAAAACCCCAAAACTTACCCAAAGCATAGATAGCACCATAGCATGTGCACACTCCCAGTGCACAGCGGGGATGGTTCATGGAAGCCACAGTTGTCCATTGCTTAGTAACAGGATCATAACATTCAGTACAGTCAAAAATCATTGAATTGTCCTCACCTGCATAGTAAGAGCAAGAAGAATCAGGGGAAATGCCATGTTTTGCACTGCAGATATGGAAACATTCTTCAACTTCTTCCAGGACAGGTAACATTTGAATACAATATTTATCTCTTAGCCAAAGGGCCAACGTAGCAAAAGCTTAATTTAGACCCAGAACTGAATCATCACTAGGAACCACTTTCATCAATAGTTCCCTGAAAACATCAGAGAGGTAAACCACAGTGCTGCACGTTTTACTCCACAGCACAACTGACTGGGTTTTCAAGACCAAAGACTGAGTTCTGCAGTGACAAAAACAGTCTACATATGCATTCTTTCATGATGGGCTGGTGGAGCTACTCATCACATCCTTGTGCAAACATACATAATGAGCCTTTCCAGGCAGGCAGACCACAAGTGGTCGGTCCTGTGCTACTGCCTTCTACGCTCTGGGCTTCTGCTAGACTACAAGTGAAAAAAGAAATTCCATTACTGGTGGTACACAAAGCCCATGGAATAGCCAACATCTCTGAGTATTTCTGCACACATCCATACGTTAACCTGGGAGTAGCTACACCATGAGGGGAGAGCAGCTTACTAAAAACTGGCCAACATAGGAGCCCTAACAGGTATTCACAGAGCAGTGACAGTAGAGAACCAAAGAACCCCAATTCCTTTGTTATATGGAACTAAAGTTGTATTATCCTCAGAACCACTTACAAGAAGAATAATTTTGAAAGTTTCCATGCATGAGTGCTCTAGTATTCATGTAAGAAAGCAAGCATATTTCAGCTGTTACCTCCAATGGCATAGACCATTCCTCCCACCACAGCCACCCCCAGCCCGCTCCGGGCCTGGTGGAGAGAGGACACTGTGGTCCAGTAGTGGCTGAAGGTGTCAAATCGCTCCACACAGCTGAGAGCTCTGCTGTCACTCCAGCGTCCTCCTTGCAGTCGGGTGTACCCCCCTGGAAAGTAAGTGGAAAGGCCAAGTAAGAGCTTCCTGTTCATCCTCATGCTCCTATATCTAAACCATTAAAAATATTATGGTAACAGGCATTAGCAACTTCAAGGAGAAATTGGATTTTTCCAAGTAGCTTCGTTTCTCCAGCATACAAGGAAGAATGGTTGCCTTGGTCATGGAAATTGTGCTGAGCTGATGCCACAACACTACAAACATTAGAATTCATGTTTTCAGTAAAATACACAGACTAGCCAACAGCCTTTGTTCTCTAAGATGGTGCTACTGCCCACAGGGTGAAACAAATGTGCCTTCCAGTATAAAGCTGCAGCTTTGCTGAATACTTAAAATTGCAAGTATCCCATCATATGAACCAAAGTATCCTGCACAGAGAAAACGCCAGCCATCAGAACAAAACATGCAGTGAATCTGCATACACCATTCCAGCGGTGAACCCTGGGTAAATCCTCTGCTGATCTGCAGCTTTCCACCCAAGGCAAATAATTTTTGAACAGCAAATCTGGGCTTCGAATGCCATATCACAATGACAAGAAATGTGAATGCTAGATCCCTGTGCAATTCTAATCAAAGTAGCTAACACGGTAACTCAGCCATGATGAAACATTTTGCTATCTTTATATATTTTGATTTAGTAAAAATCCTCGAGTATCTCCTTCAGTACTGCATTCTGAGATACTACTTCATTTGTTTTATAAGGTTCAAACAGCCACATTCTAACCTACTGCATAAAGGTACTTCCTGGCTTTCCTCCGGGGACGACCTTTAGAAGCCTGCAGAAAACTGCTGACCTTGTTCTCTTTGGGAGATTTAGAGACTTCACAATATTCTTTCAACAGAGTTTGCAGGGCCACCCGAAGACTGAAATCTGGAATACCTTGAAGAGTAACATAAGCAGAATAAGAATAAAATAAGCAGAATTTAAAAAAAGCACAGTGAAAAGTAACAAACTGTAAGCAATGAAGTTGTAGAAAAAATACTAGCTTCTCCTAAAACAGCAGACAAATCAATGTTGCCTACTTTTTCAAAAGCATGTTTTTAAAGAAAGCTGTGCTTTTTAAAAAATAGAGCTTGTTTGCTATAAATATTTTCACTCATCATGCTATTAATGTAAAAAATAGTCCATCAAAGCCCAATAACTCTGAACAACACATGGCTTACTCACAGACATGCAGTCTTTCCATTTTTCACTTACTTTCTATGTATTTTAACAGCCTTTGTGCTGGTAGCAAAGGGAATCGAACAGGCTCCAGTACTTCTACGACATATTTCTTTCTTTTCCCCACATCCTTCAGAATCCATTGCATCGCCGCCGTGAAAACCTGGTACTCGTCCTCGATGCTCAGGTCCTCGCTCCGCAGGATCTTCACCAGCTGCTCCTTGGTGAGCGCCAGGAACTCCTCCCCGCTCTGCACCTCCAGGAAGTGCGCGTGGATGTAGCTCTCGGTGAACTCCATCAAGTCGTGACAGGCGATCTGCTCGGAGAACTGGAAGAGGCCGATGCAGTTCAACGGGTCGATCTGGCCCTTGAGGAACTCGCAGCAGAGCTCCACCACCTCGGTGAGCTGCAGCATGTCCGCGGCGACGATGAGCTCCTGGACGTTGTGCTCCGCGATGCTCACCACCCCTGCGGGCACCAAACCACAGCGGGGCCCCGCTCCAGCCTGCGGCCGCCGGGCACCCACCCCTCGCCCGCCCGCCAGCCCTCACCTGTGTAGATGAAGTCGAGCAGCGTGTGAAAGGTATCCGCCTCCACGCCCGCGATCCGCACCACGTCCCGCCCGGACTCCTTCATGCCGCCCGCGAACAGCGCCGCGAAGTAGGGGCTGCTGGCCGCCAGCACCAGGCGGTGCACGGAGAACGCCTCCGGGCCCACCTCCAGCCGCACGTCGCAGAAGCTGTGCCCGGCGCGGAGCCGGTTGATCTGTGCCAGGAGGAGGCGGGCGTGCCGCTCGGAGCTGGAGATGGACCCGGAGCCAGAGCCGCCCTTGCCAGTCCCGGCACTCGCCGCCATCGCTGCTGCGGTACCGGCACCCCCCCGGCGCCGGACTCGCGCCGCGCACGCGCCCCGCTCCGCCCGCCCGGGCGCGTGCGCGAGGGGGCGCGCTGGCCCCTGAGGCGGCTCTGCCTGGCCGGGGCGGGCACCGGGGGTGCTGAGGGCGCTGTGTGGGATCCGCGTTCTCCGAGGGCTCCGTGAGTGCCGGGGGCTCTGTGTGCTGGGCACCCTGCCCTCAACCGGGCACTGGCTCTGGTACCTCTGTCCGCGCCTTTGTCTTCGCGCCTGCCTGGGTACCTGGCTCCGTGAGATCCCACAGGAATCACGGAATCATCAAGGTTGGAAGAGACCTTTAAGATTAATCATTGCAACGGTCCGCCCAGCACTGCCCCTGTAACCCCTAAACTGCTAAACCACATCACCCAGTGCCAGATCCAGATG
>VZRQ01006006.1:80825-111393 GCA_013397975.1 Machaerirhynchus nigripectus | reverse complement strand
AATCATCAAGGTTGGAAGAGACCTTTAAGATTAATCATTGCAACGGTCCGCCCAGCACTGCTCCTGTAACCCCTAAACTGCTAAACCACATCACCCAGTGCCAGATCCAGATGCCTCTTAAACACCTCCGGGGTGGTGACTCCACCACTTCCCCGGACAACCTATTCCAATGCCTGACCACCCGAACAGTGAAATTTTTTTTCTAACATCTAATCTGAATCTCACCTGTCTTATCTTAACGCCATTTCCTCTGGTCCTCTCACTGCAGACACAGCAAAAGAGACTGACCCCCACCTCACTAACCTCCTTCCAGGGAGTTGTAGAGAGCGATGAGGTCGTGCCTGAGCATTCTTGAGACTGAAAAAAATCCTGCTGCCTCAGCTGCTCCTCATAAGACATTTTCTAGCCTTGTTGCCTTTTCCGGGCGTGCTCCAGCACCTCCGTGTCCATTTTAAAGTGAGGAGTCCCTGTGCACCCCTACAAACACCTCCAGCCACTCTGGGCTTGCTCCCTGCTCTGCGAAGAGCTTGTCTGTGGTTAAAACTGGTCCCCCAGTAGGTTATTCACTTACTACCTTCACAATATCTGTCCCTCGGTCCTAGCCATGCTCTTGCAAACTGGGTCCCTGTCCACCTCAATCTGTGCTTGTGAGAAACATGGCTACGTTGGGGAGAAATTGCAGCTGCCACCAGCCCAGGGTACCCCAGAGATGGGAGGCAGGGACACTGCCTGTCCTTAGCTCAGGACTGTGGCACCAGACCAGTGCTGACGGGATAAGCATCACATACTGGGGTAAACACACATGATCACCGGGTCTGGCAGAGCTGACACTGATTCTGAGAGAAAAGCATTCCTCCTGAGTTTTCCACAACTGTTTCAGGAGCATGACAGGCAGACCCAGTCCAGCACCCCCTTTGTCCATAGTGTCATGCCATATTTGGGCCTTCCCCTTCATTTCAGCACAGATGTTTTATCAGTGTCCTGTAGCAGCACCATGTGGGTCACTGGGGTCACCAGTGAACCTGAGGCAGAATGTGCTTCTATCTTAGTCTGTGCAATTCCCTGAGTCACTGCATGCCTGAGCACTGATGGGGGATGAGCATCACATATACTGAGTTAAATGTACCCAGTCACCAGGTCCAGCAGAGCTGGCACTAATTCTGAGAGAAAAACATCCCTCCAGAGCTTTCCACAACTGTTCCAGGAGCATAGCATCCAGCCAGAGCAAAAAGCAATCAGAGAGCCAGTTGGAATGCTTCCATATCTATTTACTGTGAGACTGGGAAAGAAAAACATGTCTGCTCACAGTTACAATGGTCATGGCCCCTCAGGCTTTTCTCATGATTCTGCATTTCATTGTAATAACTTTTAAATGTACTTCTGGAAAGAATCTGAATCATGATACCCTCTGAGGGCTGTTGGTTTCTCTGTTCATCAGCATTACATTCTAATTACATTTCAAGTTGGTTTTTAAAAAATACCCATGGAAAGCGTAGATCTAGAGAGAAGGTTTCTGTGACCACACACAGCTGGATGCATGCTGATATAACTCTATAAATTTTAAGCTCGGCTAAGAAATGCATTGAGGTTTTTCTTTCTTTGATGCATCAGTAAAAGAATCCAGACCCCTCTCGCGCTGACATTTTATTCATCGGAAGTGGCCTGTGAGTAAAAGGCTTAGAATTCTCCTAAATACCAGTGGCTCGCTGGCTGGCTGATGTCAGCTGTTAGACTCTTGGCCAGCACTAGGACTTCCCACCATAGTGCCAAATTTACAGACACAAAATAGCATTGATGAGAGAGCTAATTTTGCCCCAAAGGCCTGTGCTGTGCTGTGTTCATGGTTCTGCCCCCAGCAAAGGGCACCACTTCAGCGGGTGTCTTCTGTGGCCACGCAGGAGCTGTACACGATGGAGCTAATGCTCCCATATACTATTGTGAATCTCCCAAAACGTGCTAAAAGTACCTTTGACAGTGTGAATTTGCACTGTGTAATGAGGAGGCCTTTTGATTAACCAACACCAGGAACGGCAGTCACTGTAGTGAAGGAATTAAATATGCCTTCAATTGTAATACACTAGACTTGTAAAAATGGATTTGCCAATAAGCCAGCTGAATGCTGACCATCGTATAGTGCAGTTGGCAATAAAAGGCACGCCCTGTGCTCTTCAACATGTCCCTCTTCCCATACCTGCACTGATGTGCTGCTGCCACCCTGCCAAAACAGGGTGAGAAGATCTTTGTGAGAAGATTCTCACAAAAAACTGTTCAGGCTTTCTCTTGAAAAACCCCTGTCCCACAGAGGCCCATGGCTGCTCAGATTTCTCTGGCTGAAGGGTTCTCAGGAAAACCTTTCTTGATGCCTGGGTGATGTTCTGCGGAGCCGAGGGAGCTGTCTGTGCTGCTTTCCTCGAGTCCTGCAGGTGCCGCTGTTACCGCAGGGAGATGTGTTGAAACATTAATAAAACCGGGACTGCAGGGTGACGTATTGGAACAAAATCGGGAGGCTGAAAGGTGTTGCATGTGCGGGTGCTGAACCTCTCCTCTCTTGGAGTATGATTTAAGTTTGTTTGTGTTTTTTTTTCCCCTGAACTCGATACAGATGGAGATCTCTTAGTCTTAAAAAACAAAACAAAACAAAACAAAACACCCACCCCAAAACCTAGAAAGAGAAATAATTGATTTGAATGTGCAGTTTCGCCTGACTGCTTCCTATCAGAACCTCTCCATTACACCTGCAGTATTGGGGACCATTTTGACTTAAAACCCCTTACTGTACCTGGCTGCTAAAATTCTCTATTGCAGGGGAGACATGAAACTCAGGCCTTGACTATTTGTAGGTACATCAAATTCCATGGGATGTTTTGTGATAGGGAGCCACTTTCCATGGCAACCAGAATGTGCCAGGTCTAATTCCTCCCCCACTTTAGTGGGTATGAAATCTTCACTTCCTGTCCCAAACTGCATCTCTGAACTTTGCCCTCTGTGCTAAAGCATCTGTATAACCTTTCAATGGTACAGGCAGTTGCCATTTTTGTTACTAATTACCCACTATAGTTCCTACATGTATTGTAATGCATCGGATCTATCAGAGGAGAGGTGCTGTACAGCCTCACCAAAATGCAAAGGAGCTTACTTTGTGTTTTGGTGTGCAGGTCACAAAGTCTTCATAGGATACAACCATTTTTGCTCCACTTCCCTAAGTTCCACAAGGATTTGAACTCAAACTTCTCTCAGGGAAGCTAAAATTGCAAAAGTGCAGAGCTACCAAGCATTCATGAGGAATAGAAGCATCTGTAGTGCACAAAGTTGCATATCTTACACTTCCAAGACACCTTGTTTCTGTTAAGGTCTAGGTTTTTCCCAGACGTCCCATTTGCTCTGGATGCCACTGCATGCCCAAAAGCAATGATGCAGATCAGCAGTCTTTGGATGCACAGTTGGTGGAATGTTGTTGTGCAGCCCCTTGAAGGAGTAAGACAAGGCAGGCTGCTGGACTTCACACTCTCAACCTGGAGGAGAGAAGAGGCTCCCTGCGTACTTGTAAGGTGTTTCTCAAAGACAGCATAGGTTTACCCCATTATCACCCCAATGGTGATAATCACAACTGCTTATCGTGTTTGTCTACTCAGCCAAAAGCCTCTAATGAGCTACAGACACTGTATTCTAATTAGATACCTGCATAAACCTGTTGTCGGCTTATGCTTTCACGTGATACATAAGCTTCAGTGGATAAAGAAGCTTTGCTTCAGGGTCTGAATGTTTCCTATCTCAGTGGGTTGTGCTTCACAGGGAGATAACACATTTTCCAGAGAACACTCTCTCTTGACAGGTTTGGGCCAGGCCCAAGGGCTATTACCTTCATTCCTGTGAGGGTTAATGAATCTTGATGAATATGTGTGTATGTGTGTGTAGGGTAGAGGTCTGAACTGGAATTGACCCAAACACAGAGAGCAAGAGGGGTCCCCAAAGACAGTCTTTCTGCACAGGCAGCCCCACAATACAGGGCTTGTGTGAAAACATTTAAGTTTTCTCACTATCAGCAAGGTGGTGATGGCTCTGTCCATTTTTCAGCTGAACTGTTAATGGCTTGGGAAACTATAAAGCTCAGGACTGTGCCATCCTGAATNTCTTTTCTCTTCTCTCTTCTCTCTTCTCTCTTCTCTCATCTTTAGAAGCCTTCATGAACTTTTTGTCTGTTTCAAAATTTGTAATTAAGTATTTTTAGTATTTTCACTGTAATATGTCTTGAGGTAAAGATGGCATTAAGGGAAGAGCCTGGTATCTGGGTTGTCAGTCCATGCAGGTTTAGCACCCTTGAAGTAAGGACTGAGAAACTCTCCTGAGTATTCACATCCCAGCAAAGGTGCTGTGGCACAGGCTGTGCTGGCATCCAGCTGAGGGGGGTGTTACCCTCCAGTGACCAGCCATGCCCTAGGGAGCCATTTGTCAGGCAGCAAAAGTGGGGAACAGATCTGAGCCACAGGAGCCTTCAGAGGGAATGCGACATTCCCACTGAGAAATGCAGATACTGGCTTGTGATTTCAGGAGCACTGACAATATTTCACTACTGTGTGCTCCAGGCTTTACCTTCACAATAGCATTGGGTGGAAAGGGGATTGGTATGTGATAAAAAAAAAATAAAACAAGGAAAAAAGCCTTTTTCAGTCTTAAAGTATGCCCTAGCAATGAAAGGATCGTGTCACCCGACCTACTTGTGTGCAGAGGTTTGTGTTCTGGGTACACTTACCTAGCAGGAAGTTTGGAGGAATTCCAGTGAAACAGGGAGTGTTGTGCAACGTGCATGGCTACAGTTCCCCACCACTTAGAAGATTCTTGTGTTTAAGCCATAGATCTGGAGCAATTCCAGGTGATTTGATTTAAAATAAACATCCTGGATGCAGTGTGTCAGATACTAGCACAATATTGTTTTAGTCTTTCTCATTTCTCCCGTGGGAATAATCATTCCATGAAGAAGGAAAGTGATCTAATGAGAGAATTAACTCAAGAGCTTGAACATTGAATTAGTCACAGCTGTCTGAGAGGGGAACCAAGGCAAACTCCACAGAGACCTCACTGCATTTCCAAGGAAGGAGGCCAAAAGAATACTGGGACTCGGGTAGCAGGTGGTGATCAAAACAGAGGCAGGAGAGATATGCTTTTAGTGGAGAGACTTTCCTCCCTTATTTCTCTCTGAAGATAAATCTCAGTAGTAGGGAATTGCTGCAACTTTGTCTTGGAGATGTTGAAAGCTGCCAGATTGTTGAGGTCTGATCCTAACTGTGTCCTCACACTTATTTGAAGCAGATGATTGATTTCATAGCTTGGGTCTTTTTTCACTGTAGTATAGAGCTGACCTCCAGCTTCACACTGAATTATATCTGCTCTCTAAGGTGACTGTATCAAAGGTGCAGGTCTTTTTTTTGACAAAAGGAAAAATTAATTGTGCTTGAGAATTATCAGTCTTCAGGCATGGGGGAATTCAGTCTTGCCATTAGTAAAGTTTGGCAGTGTTTCAGACTGTAATCCAAACCCTAATGCTTTTTGGACTCTTTATTTAACTCTTCTTGTCTAAATCTCAGTGTTTCCTTGGATAATAAAGTAGAGCAAATACACAACAGACATGAGCTGTCTGGAGCATGTGGTATCTTTTTAAATAACTCCAAGTTATGGAAACCTTTGGAACAGAAAAAAAGGAAAGAAAATAACCAGAACATGTGCATAAATTCAGCTAATTTCATTCCTTTTAAATTATATAGTCACTAGATATATACCAGGAGCACGTTCGTTCTCCTAGAACATACTGCACTTGTGTTGACAGAGCTTGTGAGCTGATTGCATTGGGAAGATGGTAGAGTTAAATTCTGCCTGATACCCACCACATTCCACAGCCTGTGTGATGCAGTGGGGTCATTCCAGAAGCAGCGCCTCAGTGGAATGTGAGATACGTCACCAACTCTGAGTAACTGTTAATAGGATGTCTGAAGGTCCTGCATCTGCTTGCTTGGTGAGTCAGGACTTCCAGAGCTCTGCACACACTGAGGCCTTAAAAGATTAAAACTTCTTCCACAGTGTAACATTTCAGCTGTAAATGGCATAGGTAGCTACTACTCATCCCAACTCCTTGGCTGCTCTGCTCTTGCTTTGTCATGTATTTCCCTGGATGATTTTTTCCAATGGTTTACCTTTCCTCAGTGCAAGCATTTTCCATCTCCCTTTTTAGCATTTCAACTTTGGAGGCTGGGTCTAGTTCTTCAGATAGAAAGATCGTTTTTATTTTAATCTTGTCCTTCAAAGTGCTTGCAAAATCTCTACTTTATTGATTAGGGAAAAATAAGTGTTGACTGGATCAGAAGAGACCCTTCGGGATTACTAACAGAAGATCTGTCTAACAACAACATACTCAGAGTAATCTTTTAATATATTTTTAAACAAGTATTACAGTGATTTCATTTGCACCTTGGTTCTCTCCAATTGCTTGTCAGAATATTTTATCAAATATTATCAAAATCTTAAAGAGATGGATTTCCCTTTCTCTTCAGGCTGGTTGTCTCTCAGCAAGGCAAATTAGTCTGACATTATTTTTCTTACATAGTGCAAAAATTATTATTTGTATAATTTCATTATCCTTCAAGGTCCATGGAAATGCATTGTTTAATAATTTGTTTTGGTTTTTGGATGCTCAGGTTTTTTGCACTATTTTATTCCATAAAGTCTGGAGCATCAGACTCAAGGATCTTAAAGGTATTTTCAAACCTGAACAATTCTGTGATTCTACAATTTTTGCATAATAACATAATTTAACATAATAACTTTTTCCTGAGGATCATCTTACAAAGTGCAGCTCCATTTGCAATGTGAAAAAAGACTCTGCAACAGAACTTGTCTGTGCTAGTCCTAGTTCTGCAATTCTTGCAGTGATCAGATAAGTCTCTTTTTGACTCTCCCACTGACACAATTTGCTTCTCACTACTTATTTTCCTCTCCGTATATTTTGAAGATTAATGAATATTTATAAAATGTTTTGACTGAAACCTGCACATGAAAAATGCAACAGAAGTTGAAAATGTCATAATTACTGATGTTTATTATTTTTTAAAAAGGAAGACTACATGGCAATCAATATCCATGGAGATGTAGGAACTATAAAAATAGAATGAGGACTCTAAAGGTACTACAGGAAATTGTGGCCTGAGGAAGAAAGCCTTGCAATGGCAAAAGGAACAGTGGGCAAGTTTTGTTAATAATGCTTAGTGTTGAAATATATCTGCCGGATGAAGCATTTGTATTACAGAAGTATGATGGAATCCTTTTCAGTCTGAAAGTAATTAAGGATGAGGTTCATCATCATCATAAGTAATATTCATAATTTTAAAGCAGTAGGCAAAGGTAACATATACTAAAGAACTAAAGAACAGCACGTTCATGAGAGATCTCATTTGAAAGAAATCCTGGCATGTCAGTGAAATTTCAGAAGACTCACAGTATTCTGCCAATGTTTAAGGAAAGGAAATTAAATAAACAGAGCAATCAGGATGACCCAGCTTAGCTGGTTAACATGACACCAGGCCCAAGTAGCACAGTACAAAAGCTGATTCTTAGCCAGGTCGTAAATAAGTCAATAATTGGCAATAATTTCTATTTTTATCAACATTGTCTTGTTGATAAATCCAGTTTAATTTACTGATAAGGGTTTAAAATCTGTTTCCTCAGATTGGTGTAGGAACATATTTCCCAACCTATTTCACAAAGCATTTAACTACCATTGTGACATTTTAATAAAATCTTAGTCAAGTCTAGTGTCACTAAATACTGAGGCATTTCAGTGATCTGGGCCAGTGTGGCTTCAGAGGCAGGACGTGCTTTTGGGCTGTGATGCATAGAAGCATCTACCCAATCAGAGCAGCATTAGCTGGGGATGTCTGCAGCCACCAGTAACTTGGATCTTTCTTTTCCCTGGTTACCTTCACAGTGTATTGCTGTGATCTGTTTTTTAGCCATTTGTGTTATTTTTCACTTTTCTTTATCTGAGTTATCCTAGTCTTTCTGTAAATTTAAAATACCCACTGATAGCATTTCTGAGTGTCACAAAAGTTGTTTAGGGCATACATTACTGTGTATATAAAGCAACTAGACAGAGCAAACAGTGGCTTAAGAAGATTGGCATATCCATGTGAAGTTTTCGTAACACAAGCAAGTGCAAAGCAATGAGCCTGAGAGCTAAGATCTCTGGGACCAGGAAGCTGTAGGGTGGAAAACTGTCCCATAGGGACAACTGAGAATTTCTTCAATTTTTGTCCTAGAAAAGAGATGACCTAGAGGGAATATGATAGCTCAGCAAAATTATTTGGGTCACGAAGTAGTTAAATGGTTTGCTTAGGGTGCATCACGAGTCAGCGGGAAAGTTATGAACAGGAGCAAAATGGTCTTTCTTGGTCCTTTATCTTGCTGTAGGACCCAATGCTCTTCAAAAGCATGCAATAACTAGTCTTACGGGTCATCCTGAAACTAAGCATGGAGGAGTTGTTTGTTGAGAGTGATTTCAAGAGTAATTTAGTCAGAGCAATGAGAATAAAGTGGAATGGAAAGAAAAAGAGCAGAGACACAGGCAGAAACAACTGTGCTATACTTAACAAAAACATGAAGAAAATGTTTGTCCATGGTGATACAGAAAGGGGATACCAAATTCTTGAATTTTGAGCCTAGCAAAATAAAAAGCAGGAAAATTTCTGCTCTGATTCAGGTGCAATAAAGAAGGACAGGAAAGAATAGAGTTAGATGAAATAGGGGGAGAAAAGGACTGTCAGAGCTTTACAGAAGACCAAATTCTTGTTCTTTCTTTTCTAACAGTAGAACTGACAAATTGAGTTAGCACAAAATACAGATGTGGCAAAGTATGATTCTGAGAACAATTCAGTGCTGGTAGGAATTAGTCCATTGTTAAATGTACTGAGAAGCTTGTTGGAAGCAGAGCATGACCTAATGGGTTTAGCATTACTATTGCAGCTGTGTGAAACCATTCCAATAAATAAACAGTGCAGTGAAGAAAGTGTGTTAGATTTTTAAGATTCTCCCAGTTTAACAGGATGTGCCAAGTCATTGTTTAAACTGTGGAACAGATCCTTAAATGCTGTAAGGCAGCCAGATCCTTTGGAAGCTCCAATATGATGCTGATTTTTCCAATTTGATAATGTGACCCCCAAATTCAACCCTTCTCATGGTTTCTGTGGTGATGGCACTGTGAAAGGCTGTACAGAATGGCACAAACCTATCTACTCTACAGTGATGTCAGAGGAAGTATGGATGCATAACTGCAAGCAGGATTTTATTCATCCTTTGCCTGACAGATCCCTCTGGGAGTGGTGCAGATTTTGTTTTTAGTTTGACTGTAACAGTGATGCTGGGAAACAGAATTACTGATGGGAGAAACCTGACTGGGGCTGTCCCTGACACTTTGGTTTGTCAGAGATCATTATGTTTGGAATAATTCAGTGGGAATAATTGCACTCAAAATTATGCTTTAAACTGATATTCTAGGAGACTTTTCTACTGCTCTTGCTTAAGGTAAAAGCCCTGTGCAGCAGACCATGCATGGTGTATACTGACAATATTTGGATCCAGGGATTTATGTGGGACACCATAAAGCCCGGTTTTTAAGATACAAAATACATACATTTTCAGTGATCAGTAGCCAGGCTCACTGACCTAGTTCTGCCTGAAGGTTTCTTCTTTATCTGAGCAGACCCAGGCACAGAGGAACTCGTGACAGGAGTGCTGTGTGCCTGTGCTAGTGAAGGGCTTGGGTTGAAGATTCGGTGCATTATTGGCACGCATGACCTTCCAGAGGTCTCCAGTTCTCACTGTTCCACCTTAAGGCAGCAGGGGCTGCCTGTGCCTCTTCTCTTTGAAAGTCAACCCATAGATGTTTCCTTCAGGCTTGTAGCTGTTCAGTTCAAGTCACAAGATTACACCTGTGCTAACCTGTCTGGAGCTTTGGGATGCAGATGCAAAAACATCAGAGAAAGATTAATACAACCAGCCATTGATTTATTATGTTCTAGAAAGCAAGGGATAAAGCAGGCTGGCATGACGCCCCGAGCCCAGCCTCCACGACAATTTCTCTTGCCCTGACATACATCCACTAGCATTTATCTTGTTTGTTCACCTTCGTCTCGATTTAGTTTCTCAAACTTCAGGAGTTTATTTTGGCAGGCATGCTCCTCGCTGCTGCTGCTGCTGCTGCTGCTGCTGGAGCTTTCCTCTGAGCTCTTGGAGGGGAGATACTTGATTGCAATTGTGTCCTTCTTGTTCATTTGCAAGCAGAGGCAGGAGGATTCGCTCACCTTAAATGACTCCCCCCACATACTCTGGCACATGTCAGTCCCATTTGCATACATCTGTGTCAGATAAGAAAGGCCTCAATTACATTTAAATAGAACTGAATTAAAACCAGTTTGTATCAAACTGATAAGCATTTATCACTTTCTAAAAATTGGTACCAGGTTATAAAATCATTGTCCGCAGTCATTTACTGTCTTGCTGTGTGCTATGCTTCATCTCTTCCGAGATGTCTGAAAATGTTACCCAGTCCCACAACTGGCAAAAGTGATTTTCCTGTTGTGAGAGCAAGTGGTTACACAAAGTGCAGGGATCAACAGCTGCCCTTTGTTTCTACCCTGGGGCTGACAGCCCAGCAGCTCTCTGGGGCTGACAGTCAAAGCTGTGTGTGAGAGCCTTTACAACTTGTAGCATGTCAGGACACTCTGACATGCCTTGAAATCTGAGTAGTGCTGAAAGTGCCAGACAGTGCTTTGAGTATGGGAATCTTTTTATTTACAGGCCAGAGACAGCACAGTGGAATCACAGCTCCAAGGGATCTCATTGTGCCTGCTGCAATGTACTTCATGGCCAGGCAGGACCTCACAGGCAAAGAGAAGAGACATAATTCAGCAACTGCCTGAAGAGAGTAAGTTTTGTCAAGCTTCCAGAGTGCTTTTTCCAGAGGGGTAATGTCCTTTCTGGCTCAAGAAACTGCAAATTGCAGCTTCTTGTACTCTTGTCGAGTGAATCTGTTCTGTTCTAGGTACTACAGCATTTTGTAAATCCTGTGTCATAGGACCTGTCAAGCACGCAACAAAGATGCTGCTTGTTTGCTGAGCTCACATTGTGACAACCTTTTACCTGCCCAGCTTGAGTTTGTCTAAAGAATATTACCTTAAGAGTTATCATGTCCAGACACAAAGCAAGCAGTATGTACACTTTATCTTGCCTGCATTTCTCCCATGTGTTTGTGGTTGAAGTTCAATCTTTTCTGTTTCCGAAAAGGAAACTTTAGGTATTCCCAGAAGCAAAGCTAAGAATGAGATTGGGGATGGGGGCGGTGGCAGGAATAGAAATCTTGGAAATTAAGGAGTAGGAGTGTTAGTAACTGAAACTGTGGGCCAGGCAGCAACACCACTGGGCTCTGTTGCTGACTGATTCAGCTTGACCACGTCACCAGCATCTCTCTGATGGAAGCTGTGTTTTATCTCTAATAATACAAGTAGTCTTTGCCTGTGATGCTGATTCCTACAGTGTTTACCTTACTGCTGTAATTCCTGGATACTCTGCTGGTTTACCATCATCACCAGCTCCTACAAGGATCTGACACTTAGAATCTCAGAGAAGGTGCCCTGTCTTTGTGTTAGGATAATTCTGCATGGAAACTTCTCTGTGTGCCAAAAAATAATGATTACAGATTTAAGTCTATTATACAGAAGTGAAATTTGGTATCTGTAGTCCTTCTTCTGCTCCAGTTATTTTTGACAAGTTCTTACATCTCCCTGTGTCCCCATGTGCAAAATTATGTTGACTTTTGCCTTAAAAAACTATCCTTTATGAATAATACAGAGTCTATTCCAAATAGCCCCAAAGACCCTGTGGTCTGTAAAACAGCTTTTCAGCTCATATCGTCTCTAGCCAGGGCTTGCACCATGGATGCTGCAAGTGCTGGAGAAGGAGTATGGAGGTTGGATAGTGCATTGGGAGCAGGGTCAGAAAGGGAAAGCTTCCTCTGTCTAATTCTTTCCTTGTGTTCTCAGGGCAGGCAGATCTTAGCTCTTTCTTTCCGACTATTCCTGTGATTTTAAGTAGCATTAGGTATTTTCTTCCAGCTCCTGTGAAGTTCCTGAATTTCTATCTGCTTTTAGCTAATCATTCCAGAAAGTATTAAAGCCTGTCACATGGGCTTGTTTAGGTCTTTATGCAAGAGACATGGCTACACCCTATACTTGTGTCCCACAGGTTCTGTAATGTGTTTGTGCTCTTCTACTTGCTAAATTGGTAATTTTATTTGACCTTCCTCCTAATTCTGCTTAAAGATCAGAGCATAATCAGAATGCTGCAGCAAACACATGGAGCACACAGCCTGTTTACCCAATATGTCCCTAAATTACTGCAAAGGATTCTGACTCTTTAGCTTTTTGGAAGATTTCCTAGTCTGTGCATTAACATTGCTTGAGCAGCACCTAGCTGGGAGAATACTGACAAGGCTAAAACTGGCCAGGGTCAGTTGTGCATCCTTAATATTCAGCATTTGTTTTTTATTCAGCAGTTGTCCCAAACGGGGCTTAGAACCACTTGCATATGTCACATGTAGAGCTGCTGATTGCTCCTCTGTGTGAAAAAGTAAGGATCTGTCTCCAGTGCTCTGACATGTGAGAACCCTTCCATGAGTTGAGTCCAAACCAAGGCAGTCTAGTGTTTGTATATCATGCAATTTTCACATGGGAAATGTTAGTTTTTAAATTTCTCTGCAGAAATTTCATCTTTATGCTTACTTACCATGCAAGCCTATTTTTGGTGAAAAACATGGGCAGTTTAGGGTGTGGTTTAGGAATAGCTGCGCCTGGCTTCAAGTGATAAGACCTCGGAACTTGCTGCATGTTTTTCCCTGCAGATGGTATATCTTTTTGAAGAAATAAGTGCAAGGGAACTCAAGGTTAAAAACTCCTATCTCTGAAACAGGGACAGTTTGAACAGAGACTGGAGATTATTTACGGAGATTATCATTTTGTTTTTCACTTCATCTGGAACTACTGATGATTTAGCACATCTGGGAAACTAAGCTGTAAGTTTCCACAGCCCATCTGTTTTTGGCCACCTTCCTGAGTCTGCTGATTAGTGTCACTTTTGCAAGGCAGACAGCAATCCTGCACTAACTGGACTGTGTCTTCCACTTAGTTGCTGAACTGACTTCTGGAAGTACATGCACTTGAATTGAATTCAAAATAATGAATCTGCAAGCCTTACTACCAGTCCCTAAGCACTTCACTTAAATTTTGTTTACTTCTGCAATTTGGGCAATTTTTCATGGAGTTAGTGAAGTTCAACTGTTAAAAATATTCAAATACACTTTTGAACTGTATTATATCGCTCTGATGCTAAACTTACTTGAGTCACTAGAAAAATCCTATCTGACTCTGGAAAGGTCTGTAAATCAGGGTCCAGGCAACCTTGCTCCTGTAAGTCTTGTCAGTTCTCATTTTATACACTTTTGCTCATAAAATTAGCTACCCCAACCATTAAACATGCTCAGAAAGATGGGATGGAGAAGGTCAAGGTAAAATATAGAAAAGGACAAAGATTCCAAATAGGTAAGAAAACCTTAAAAATTCCTTAGTGGTTTGGGAATTTACATTCCAATTTAAAAAGACTGAGGTGTTTAGAGGCGCATATTGTGTAAAGGAACTTTATGAAATGCATCTTAGTGTCTCTGTATGAACAAAGTTCATTTATCTTTTACTTTCTAAATCCCACTGTGGTTAAAATATTGGTGCTTCTTGAACTTTTGTTTTACAAGTGGAATGAATAGTGACTAATTAAATGTATATCTACCTAGAATAAGTGCTGTACATAAAAAGGAATGTTTGAAAATCTGTATACTTAAAATGTCTGATGTAGAAATGGCTTGAAACTGCTGAAGTAAAAATAATTCACCGATGGCATTTTACTCCCATATATTCAGGAAAAAAAGAATTCCTAATGCCATATTTTCTGCTTCAGTTGATCAGGTTTTCTTACCTCACTATATGGAATACATTTATCCTTACAGTGGTTTTCTCCACTTTCATCCCATTCCCAGTCCGTCAGCCAGTTACGAACACATGTGGAATCATCTTTGCAGGCTTCATACCTTCATGGAGGTTAGTGTGGAAGATACAGTTACTTCTCTTGAATTAGTCAGTGGACTCATATTCAACTCAAAGAGGTGTTCAGGGGCTCTGTTAGTAACATGGTGTGATTACAGTGCAGCTTAGCAACAGATCTTCAAGAAATGTGCACATTATCTTAGCTTGACATGTTCATAAACTCCCAGCTGGCCAGGAAGACCTAAATTCCCATGAAAACTAAACAGTTCACTCTCTACCTTTTACACTCACAGACTTAGCAAAGGGCTCATGTTGTGGGTGTTTTCTGCTTGGTTATCTGATGTTACTGAGTAGAGGAAATCGTGGGAGGGAGGGAGGTAGTTTCTTGAATGCTGCTGTTCAGTATCGTAACAGTGCATAGGTATGCTAAGGGTGAACTGTCACTTGAAGGAGATATGGGGCAAGTTTGTATTTCTGAATTAATATGGGAGAAGAAGAATGATGTTTCCCAGGCAGGGGAGGTGCTATGAGGAACGTGCACTGAAATAAGGCAATTCCACAAACAACAAAATCATAAACACTTATAGGCTGTCAGCCTCAGAATGACATTTTCGAAGAAGTTAAAAGGAAAAGGAAAGATAAGAGTCCCGTAGAGTGTAAGTCTAAAATATTAAATTTTAAGTTATTTTTAACTTCTAAGTGGTAATGTAGAAAAAACCTATAAATGGCCTGGAATGAGTAGAGTTCTGGCTGGTCTATGTGATGAGAGATCTCATGACTTACCACTATCCTACATCATTTCCTCCCTTCCACTTCTCTTTTATGTTGTACTTTTTGGTTCTTACCTTTCTTAGGGACCACTTTCTGCAAATCAGTTAAGATCTACTTAAATTTAGTCTCAATGGCTTCTGGAGGACTATTCATACCAGTAACTGAAAGTGCCCAAACAATGAGGCACAGCTTCCAGAAAGTTAACATTTAGCATGGTATTTGTAATTAGTGCCTTTGGATAGATTTTCTGTTTGTCATTTTTAATCTTCAGGGTCATGTTTCAAAACAATTTTGATATCATGAGGGCTCCAGTCTTATATTTTTAAATGAAATACGTGTGTTGTCACCTGGTCACAGAACTATGAGAACTGGACATTGCAGTAGATTTGCAAATGCAGAAAGGTCAGAAGATGCATATCTGCAGAACCTTCACATTGGTTTTCTGGGCTTTTTGGAGGGAGAAAGAGCAATAACAGATGGAAAGTAACAAGGGCCTGAACTAAACAGATTTGGGTCAGGAGACATGTACTCTCAATGGGTTCATCCCTGAATCTGCTGTCAGAGGTAGGGGCTCTGCTGGAAATAGAGGCTAAAATCTGATACATCTATATTCATGCTATGCATCTGGTTTCCTCAGGAATCTGAATAAAATATATTTATTAAAGTGTTTATATTTTTATTCAGCATTACTTATTGACTTGTCAGATGAAATGTTTCCTAACCACGATTATTACCTGACTGTGGTTTGTTCTATAAGCAGGTGGCAAGGCATAACTCTATTCTTAGGAGGTTTTTTAATCCCAGTGGAAGGAATTATGAAGTCAAGTTTATGAAAAGTCATGATTTGTGAAAAGTCTAATTTCTGCTGTTCAGAAACCTGTAAGTTGTTTCTTCAAATATTATTAAAATCTGTGAGAAACATAAATACTTAAAAGATCGTCCCTGAACATATTAGTTCCCTATGTACAATGAGCAGGTTATTTTTATTTTAAACCCTTTTCCCCTGTATTTTTTGTAGTTAGCTCTTTCTCTTTTATGGGGCACAGGCCTTTTCAGAGGTGAATGAGAAAGTGACTTGTACATTGGGCTCTTTCAAAAGCAATAGTTTAACATCTAGTGAGAGCAAGGAATCCTAAAACAATAGGAAGAAAAGGAAGGCCCCAAGCTAGTCAGATATATTTCTTTTAAATTAAGTCACTGCTCATTCAGAATACTCTGAACATTTCTGGCCACAAAGACATACAGTATGCAGCAGGCACACTCCCAGTATGTAGAGAAAGTAGGTCACATCACCAGCAGTGCTACGGCATGCTAAAGGGACTTCAGTGAATAGAACATGAAAAAATGTTACTTTAAATCACCAGAAAGAGTGGGAATTCTGTCCAGGCTCTTTTCTAGCCTCAGGCCTTAAGCAGGGTGAGGGAATGCGTTTGACACTGGCATTAGGCAGGCACACAGACCAGCATGCAGGGTAATGGGCCACCAGTACATTTTTGATTCAGGCCAGGCATCTGTGACGCCAAAAGTGGCAATAGATCATTGTTCAGGACTTGTTTAGAGCAGGTCCTCTCTCTGCCAGCACACTCTATACTGGAAAAGGGTCAGTTTTTCCTGTGCAGCAGCTCTCAATCACCCCATGATACTTTCCAACAACAAAAGTTAAAAGTGCTGTTTACCTGCAGGTTCTGGCAGTGCCCAGGGAACACTGAAGATTTTGCTGTGTAATATTGACCCAGGATCTACACTTTTGGTATAAATCTCATATACACTAAAGCTGGCTTAAACCAGTTCATAGATGCAAACTAAACTTACAACACACTTTTTGTTTCATTTTTACACTTTCACTCGAAATAACAGTTTGGTAAAGATTTTCATGCTACCTGTTTTGGGACACATTTGTTTTAGATACTGGTATTTTATCATTTTGCCCATTAGATCTATTCTAAAGCTCATTGGCAACTCCAATGCTTTAATATCCAAATGCAAAATTTGGTTCTGAGCTTTTAAGATTCAGAGAGCACTGAGGGAAATTCAAGGTCTCAGTCTTTATCTTTAAGAAGGTCAATAATCTGGATTCAGTTTAGAAGATTGCAAAAAACTTAGCAAGGAAGACTGCACATGACAAATCTGTTCCTGAGGCACATGAAGTTTCCTGACACAGAAATAAAATTCGTTGCTAGAGAAAGCTCTAGGAAAGCTAAGAAATACATCAGCCCTTCTCACTCTCTTCATTACAAATCCAAGCTATGCTCCTTGTTTCCTTTGCTGGCACAAAGCAATGGAGACATAGTTACAGACAAATCCTACCAAAATTCTGCACTGCGTACATGACTTTGCCCTTGGAAGGAATGGAAATGGATCCACATGTCAATAATATTCAAGTTGTATAAGCACTAGGGAAGCACGGCAGAGAGCAGCCCAAGAGAACCCTACCGTGCCCTGTGCTCTGTGTTTTCTGTACTTTTAAGAAAAGCTCTTTTATAACATTTTTAGAAGTATTGTAATGGTTTTCCATGATTTTCAGAGCAGCCTAAGGGATCCAGACATTCACAGTCCATTACTTTCATGGAAAGCTAGCACATTTAATCCTATAGTGTGAACAGAGCCTGTGGCATTTGTGCTATGCTTCACACACACATCCAGACAACTTACTCCAGTGACTGGGCACAACATTCACAAGGTGCTGACTGAGTTTATGTGTCCCATGGTGATGTTATTTAAGATCCAACATCTCAAAACAGGGACGGAAGGAGAGAGAGAGAGGGAGACATACATGCTGGATAAATACCAGTGGAAAAATCTCAGTACCCTACATGGATATAATGCTCCTGCCCCAAGACTAAGGACAGATGGGTGCTGGGTTGTCCCACCACATACCTTGCACTCAAAAAATAATGTAATTCTCCGATGCTGTGTTTTGGGAAACAAAATTCAATGCTAGTATGCTGCTCATTGCTATTAATAATATTAGCATTACTTGGCTGCAGTTGTCTCTGATATTCAGGCTTTTAGGAGAGATTTTAGAGATGATAGAAGGGAGAAGATCAAGGGTGAAAAATAATGGAATGAAGCTAATTTGTCACATTAATTAGTTGAAATCCCACATGATGTGACATCGTTCCTGATTTTGTACTGCATTTTATACATACAAAACAAATGTATCATATCATAACCAAGTATTCAGATTGAAAATGCTAATTGCATAAATGCTACCTCACAGACATGGCCTTTTCAAAGGGTGGGCAGGCCCTTGCTGCTGCCAGTGCCTGTCAGCGTGGCGGGAGCTCCTCTGTCACGATGCCACTGCACTGCATCCTCCCCCAGGGCAGGGCAGTGCTGTCCCCAGTCACTAAACTTATCTTAGTGTCTCCATCCTGCATTCACAGCCTGTGTCATTATTATTTTGGAGGCAGTAGCTTAGCAGAAGGAAAAGCAGAGATGGCAAACAAGAAATTCAGAAGCAGAACAAGAGAAAAGGGGGTGCAACACCACTGAATCACAGGCATATTAAAATTAAATAAAAATACTTTGATTACAAAGCAGAACCTACCAGTCATCACAAAAGCTTTGACACAATGGAACAGCCTGAATAGCAGCAGTGTTGTTGGGATGGATCCAGCGAGCAGCATGTGGAGAACACCGGTAAAAGCACTCGATTTTCTTTGTGAAATCTTCACAGCTGTGGTGGATGAGAAAAGCCACAAATAAGCCTGTTTCTGAGCATCAAGGCTACAGCCTCAGTTTCTAGGCCTGCTTTGATGTGGATGCAATACTACAGATTAGGAGAAAAACACAGAAAAGCATCCTTTGGCCCTGTTAATGCCTAAGTTTGAAACTCGTTCCTCTGGCACTGTGTACGGACTCTGACCGTGCAATTACCACAGCCAGCTACAGCACAAATGTTTCCATGCATATTTCAGCCCTATTTGTGTAAGCTTTCCGTAAACTTTTGAGGCCTTGAGTTTTCCTGGCAACAATGATTCCGGGCAATAATAAAATGTAGTTTAAAACTACAGTATAAAACTTCGTCTGTGCTGTAGCCTCATGGTTTCACTAATCTTTAGGTTTTTCCCACAGCCCAGCTGAAGTTACTTAAAATCGCATACTGTCCTGCTCTCCTGGGAGTGGCAGGCAAGAGCTGTTACTTTTTCACATCTGTTTTTGCTTAATTGTTTTGTACTTTCATCCCTTTATTTCTATAACTTGCCATGTTTCACAGCTTTAACATCTAACAGGGTACTAAAAATCTTAATTAAGGAGACATTCTTCATGGTTACAAAACCCACAGGATTACAAGAATTTTTATTCTGAATTTTCAGATGTTTCATTTCTGGACTCCTGAGGTTTTTTTTTGGTGAGCTTTAATAATCTAGTTGACGTGCTTTATAAACAAAGGAAGAAGCCTGGTCTCTATTCACTACAGATCACACTCACTGGTGGGTGATGGTTGGAGAACTACAGAGGTGCAGGGTGGTTGTCACCTACTGGGTTCTCAACTGGTTTGCACTGCTACATCTGGTTCTATACAGAAAGCAAACTTGAACAAACATAACCGTGTCTTGACAAAATGTCATAAATAGTATAGACTCAGGGACTTGTGGGTTTGTGCGAGAGGAGAAGAAGAGTCAGAAGTTGGTCAGGTATAGAGAAAAGGCGATGGGAACTAGGCTGGGTGACATTATTTCTAGGGTAACCTAATGTCCATCATATGCTGGTGGCTGCTCCAGCCCAGATCTGTGGAACCAGGACACAGAAAACATCAAAGCTGACTTACGATTTACTGAGCTGCCCACATCTGTTCCAGTAGCTGTTGCTTACTTTAATTACCGGGGAATGAGCCAATTGCTCTGTGAAGTCTGCATAGCAACAGGAAGCTGTTGGGAATAAAACAAAAATCTTGCAAAAAGTGTTCCTTTTTAACACTGTATTTGGAAGATACAAAATGTAAGATGAATCTGGTTTGGACCATAATATGATGGAGTCTCTTAGTATTAACTAGAAGATGTACTAAAGCTCTAACAATTTGGGGTGTGAAAGCAGCAGTGTAAATGCTAGGTGAGGTGGACTGGCATAAACAGTGCTTTGCCAAGTTGTGCCCAGAGAGTCCCAAGAATTTTACCAGTGTTCTGCCAGATGCCACATCCTGAGGGATGCTAACTTTGAACACAACCAAACATTAAAAAAAAGAAAAAAAGAGTTGAAGAATTGTTATAAGTACTGTACTTTGCTTACAACAGAATTTTGATTTCAACTTTTCCCATTTGGTGTCTGCTACAATTAATTTTTATACTTAATTACAATAAACCAAAATAATCTTTGCTGTAAACATTTTTAAGCAGATGGAGCTACAAGAAAGGCAAACTGCATCAGAATTTTGAAAAGAAAATAAATGAAGTCAATGAGAGTTTTACAGCTGACTTTGCTGAGACCCAGAATCTTACTCTCGGTTTGCATGCAGCAAAATGCCGATGAAGGAGGCTTTTCAAATACAATGTATACTGCATCTTATATGTTTTTGAGAAATTGGGGGAACTGCCCAAACAATTAGTGTGTACAATGCTGTACTTCTTGACCATACTTGGAAAAAATTAAACCACTCTTACATTTAGAGTACAGAGTGCACTCTTGCATATTTGGCTCAGGACTTGGCTTTGGTTTTTGGGTGTCCCCTTCCAGACATTTATGTTGTTGGCAGGTGGATGATGTTATGACAGCAAGGAGGGTGATAGCAAACCTCAGCATTGTTCTTCAGCTCTTTTTCCTGTATGGAGAGAAGTCTTTGTTTATATCCTTTATTTCTAGGAGAACCCATAACATTAAAAGGAAGGACTGCCTTTAAAATACTACATATATAATCAAATAAAATATGCTCAGCAAAGATGTACACAGAAATACTAAGACACATTCTCCCTTCCTCTTTGCTTATAACTGAACGCCTAGCCTTCTGTTACGTATTTCTGAGGTTTGGTGGCAAGTGATAGAAGTCATCAATAATTCAGGCTACGTATGAAAACTTGTTATAATTTTCAGTATTTAAGAAAACTATTTTAGATTTCTTGTACTGAGCTGAATTATTTTTCAATCCTTCCAAGAAACATTTGTATGTTTCACTAGATTTGAAAAAAATATTTAGTTCTAAAACCTGAAGAGTTTTTTTGCACACTTGGAAACTGCACATTAAATAGAGCTGCAAGTGAGATAGTAGTGTTCACCACCTGAGCTGGATAAATTACACTGAATACTTGCCTTTGTTGAAGCTATGCTCATTTATATTTAAGAATCTGATCTGTTATTTTCTGCTTCTTTTGTAGAGTTTGGTAAAGAATGCAAGATAAAAATGTTTTGTCTTCATGACTAAAATTTCACTAAACACAGGCTATATATTAGTCAGCTATAAAGATACATCTAGAACTTGTTACATAAATCAATGCATTATTCATTATACATGTTATTAATTTAACCCTTCATTCTTTAGTTAAGTATTCCAGCTAACTTTTTGGAATAATTTTGCCTGAATAAGCACTGCAGGCACCTAGACTTTTCAGATATAAAGAACAACTTATACAGAGGAAGAAAACTCTCTCTTCAGTTTCTCAGTAATTTCTCACCTCTTTTGCTTTCCTTCTGGGTGATATGTCTCCCTGGAACAGGAACACAGTAAATTGCTTTTCCCATTTTCCACTTTATATACACACCATCTGGCACCAGTGCTCCAGAATTTGTTTGCCCTGGAAGAGTTCCTTGACCCTTTGGAATGCTAACACAGATTTATCTCAAAAGCAGATGCAATGACCAGCACATAATGCCCTTTTATTGCTTGCAAACATCGACATGATAAAGAGGAAAGTACAAACATGGGTTAGAATTAGAAAAACAATAGTTCTCCTATATTTCAAATGCCATTAACCCCTCCTGCCTGATTTTTCAATTATTCCTTGTATTATTAATTATGAAATTAATTTCTACAACAGTTACATGGAGCTCTTACCACAACTTCGGGCTTCAGTGAATTCAAGACATTAAATGCTTTTTATTTCAGCCTGACCGGCTTAATTCTGACTAATGGCTTGCCTTGTTACACAGCAATTTTACTGCATTCCCTGGAAGATAGTCCATGTCTCCTGATTCCCAGTTCTTTCCTCTCTCTTCGCAAGATCCCTTCAAAACCTGCTGCTGTTCACCTTGGTTGCTCTACCTGTCTCATATGTACCTTACAACCAGTCTCACAAGCACTACAAGACATGGTTGATTGTACCACTGATAGTGGCTCTGGATGGGATTTCACTGGGAGAGCTGCTTTCTGCAAAGAGCATTTGCATCTAAATATAAACGATTGGTTAAGGTAGACATGGTGATGACAAATAGTTGCCAAGATGACAAATGATTTTCACAGATTGCCTTGCTGTACTGTAAAGAGCAGCACCCCTCAGTACCTTGAAATTATTTAGATACCTAAGGAAAGCAGCATCTGTTGTTTTTGTGTTTTAAACAGAACACTGATTTGTCAGATAATAACTCTGAGGCCATTATCTACTGTCCTTTCTTCTTGAAAATACAAACATTGGCACCGCAGAAGTGTGGTGTGATTCTCAGTGAGCAGGGGCACGAGCATGCTAATAAAACAATCTCTGTAAGCTATAATCACTGATTCCTATTCTAGCTCTAGTAACTGCCTCAAGGTGAAAGTCTTGCTGGCCTAAAAAGAGCCTTTTCCAGATCAGTGGAAACGGAGAAATTTTTATGTTCCAGAATGAATTTAATTAAGACAAGTTTAGAGAATGAATGTAATTAAGTCAAGTTTAAAAAGGCATAAAGTAACTATAGGAGAAAATGAAGTAAATCTAATGGCTTATTACCCATGCGTTCCCCTCATGTGGCTTGACCTACTGTTGGCTGAAATTCATGGAGCTCCTTGCTGCTTTGCAAAGTAAAGGATTTGTGTGCGCTGCTTGGCATTTGGATCTGTGTATTCATACAAAATAAAAACCAACGTATGACATGAACATTCACTTTCAACACTGTGAGGAGTGGATGGGCTGGCCAGCCTGGTGAAAAGAACAGAAATAGTCCATGCTCTGCTTCTTACTGCTCGGTTTGTGTGAAATACATGGACACTGGTGAGGTGTCAGCTTGCCAGGAGGTTCCTGTAATGCCTCTGCTCACTGAATTGGCATACAAATTATATTAAGCTATAGGAAGCTGGGATCGCTTTCAGGCTTTGAATAGGAGCCAAATGGGACCACTTGCTGGGAGATTAGGCAGAGTTTCTAGCAGTGGGAAGGAAAATTGTCATATGTTTGTGATTTCCCAGACTTGGCTTTGGTTGGCAGTACACGTAAGCAGGCTCAGGCTGAGGAGCTTTTAGTGATCTTGGCTATACATCTCCATCTCCTGAGACGGGAATCTCGATTCTTTTTTTCTAAAAGTATTCTCTGCCAATTGTTTTGTCTGATGTCTTATACTGGGAAATTTGTTAAAGGAATTTTCTTATCTCTTCCTATACGTGAATGGGTCATTTATCTTTATTTGTTAAAATTTAACTTATTTTCAAGCACTCACTGATATTCTTGTACTTTTAAGACTCCTACTGCCATTTCATTTTAACTTTAATATCAATACCCTGTAACTTCTATGCCTCTCTTCAGAAGCTAGAGTGAAAGCATGCATGATGTTGAAGTAATACCATAGACAACAAGTCAGACACCACAACAATAAATTATGATCGTCTGATGATTTAATTGATAGTGGCCAATGGTGTTAGCAAACCCATGCATCTATTCCAAAACCACAAACACTGCTACACTAGGTCTCAAGAGTCATCTACCTGAGCAATTTCCTTCTGGCACGCACCATTGGCAGAAAATTAGGGAAGAAATGTTTAAAAAATATATTTTCTAACTTCCCAGCTTCTGGCAATCAGTTTAGTAACTATGTGAACTGACATCTCCTAATTCAACAGAGTGATTCCTGCTTTGTGAGTCAGATCTCTTTAATGACTGCAGCAAGCTTTCATGCTTTTATATTCTTGGTAACTCTGCAAAGCTGATGTGGTTAAGGGAAAAATTGTTTGTGCTTCCAACCAGTGACAATTGCCAGATCCATTTCCCTTCTTGGCACCCTGAAAGTGTAATAACAGTGTGACTGGAGGGAGACTGAGTTTCAGGAGTGTAAATTAGAGCATTTGGCCTGTTACAGCTTTATTAGAGATGGCAATGTGTGCTAATGAAATTAATCTGTTTGTTCCTCATGTCTCAGTGTGAGTCTGCCTGCTCAGAGGTTGGAAGTGTTTTTCTTGTTAACTGTAACAAAAAATGTAATTAGGAGTTCAGGTTGTTATCGAATTTAGTGAAGCTTCTTTAAATGCAGAATTGCATTTAAAAAGTTGCAACGAGAACACGTTATTTGATGATCAGTGAAGTATATAACCTGGACTTTCTTTATGTTAGACTTTAGAACTAAGGGTTTGTCTTCACAGGTCCTGGTTGAATGTATCATGTCACAAGTCAAGGTGAATGCCAGGGGAGACACTCCAGATGGACTCAGTCTGGCACTTGCGACTCTGGAAAAAAACATCAGAGGTCAGACCTTAATGCTGCTGAATCTGAGGTGTGATTTGTTTCAGTTCACTTCAGTGGGACTGGGATTTTTCCTATTTTTTTTTCTTTGTGTAAGGAATACATCACAGAGTGAAATAAGGCTTATTTGCTTTATTTAGTACACAAATGTTGCTGAGCTAGTTCTCCAACAGGGCACAGGAATGACAAAAGCACTAGTAATTTTATATAATGAAGAGAGTGAGTCAGTGGTGGGTAAAAAAGTAGATATTTTAATGAATTGTAGGTTTAAAAAGAAATCACAACCCAAAACGACAAAATTAGAATTGTAAAAATGTCATTTTAAGCCCCACTTTAGGCTTTTCAAAATTAAAAGGGACAAAAACCTACTTATTTCAGCTTATTACTGAGTTGAAAGCACCTCTTGAAAGCATAACAGAATGCTCTTCCTTTGCCCTAGTCTTTCATTTGCATTTCACATTCTGCTAGTGTGTTACGGTGGGGTTCCTTGAACCACTAACAACTATTGTTAGTTTTTCTGCAAAGAGGGGGCTTTGGTTTGGGTAGCTCCTGACTGGTGTGAAGGGGGCTCTCTCAAGTGACAAAATCTGTGTCCAGTTTGACCTATACTCCAGAAATAACCATCTGTAATCTTGTTTTGAATTTAGACCATTAATATTTGATTGAATTTTCTACAGTCGCTTATGAATGATGAATTTACTCTTAGAGCAATACCAACACTATTTTTAAAAAAAAATACACTTGTATTATGGGTAGTCATTATTTTAATAGAGAAAATGCCTAGATGTCCCTGCCTGAAGTTGTGATGTAGTGTTTTAAAGTACTTGGTGCCATTAATGGATTCTGTGTGGCCACATCCCACAGCCCCCTTCTGTGCCTTGATCCTGTACTGCCCCTTTCCCTCCACTGTCCTGGCACAGCTCACTTGGGGTTGTGCACCCAACCAGATGGGGAAACTGATCCAGCAAAAAGAAATTTAGTGCTCCCCCTGCCTCCAGTGTTTCTGGGTGAATCAGTTTCAATTTGTAGCACAGCTGAAGAAGAGTTTGGTTGCTGAAAAAGGCGGTATCACATTGAGAGAGATACACGTGAGGGTAGGACTGGCAGTACTTTCAGTCAGAACTGCCAGCCTCTGAGCTCCACTGTGTTGGTATTCTGTGTTGTGTTTTTTTAATTGTTATGTTGAACACCTTGTAATCAAAATGAAGGGCTGACAGGTTTATAGAGAAAACAAATAATGCAAGCACAAGGTAACAGTGAGATCATACTGGTCAACATATTAAAAGGCAGTGACTGGAAACCACCAGATGAGTCATTGCTGAGCTTTTCCTGTTGGTATCACTGCAGGGATGAATGTTAAGGAGGACACAGTTGAAGCCCACACGGTTTCCCTGATGAATGACTCCCATACGTGCCATATTAGTCTTCGATAGCTTGACTCATTTTCCTGTGATGATTCTGTGGTTGGAAAATTGACCACAACCCTCATGAAACAGGTGGTTTTTTTGTCCAGTACCTTTGTTTACATTGTCATCTCTCTCTCTCTGCATCCCTCAAATGTCTCTGCTCTGTTGTATCAACCAAGATTTGTTTTTTCTTCCAAATCCTTTCTCAGTTATCTTCGCCCTCTTTGACTGTTCTCTTTCAACACAGATGCCGTAAGTCTCTTGAAGTATCCTAGTGCCAGCCTTCACAGCACACCTTTTGGATTTCCATGGCTGCTGTTTTGTATTTGTCGTCTTCTATTTGGGAGGCATTCCTGTAAGTAACAGTAGAACCATGTGTAATCCTCCCCTTGGCCCTTCTTAAACCTCATCTTTGTTTGGGTACCAAAGAGAGGGTGACAGCAGTTAGGATCTGAATCTACTCCTGCTGGCCAATATCTCTCCCTTCCTAATGTGCTTCTCTTTTTGGACCCTTCAGAAATATATACAAATATACATATTTATGTGCATATGTAATTTGTCCTCTGTTCACATCCTGGGGTAGCAGCCCTACTGTGCCAATTGCTGTACAATCAAGTCCAAGCTGACAGAGAAAGCAGCACATTCACTGGTCTCTTCCTCTATTTAAAGCTCTAATGTGTTTGATGAGCTTTTGTTCCTAGGAAGTGCTGTTAACTTTTGCACTAAGCTCCCCTGATACTTCACAGCCATAATTTTTACCTTCTATTACATATTTGCATATTTATATCTTCTACTTCCTTATCAGATGCAAATATGATACCTAGAACAAGGTTAGAGCAGTGCAAAGCTGTCACTTTGACATACTGCATCGCTGCAAACATGTCCTTCATGGTATACAAAGAAGGGAAATAACTATGGGAAAGCAAATCAAATCCAGTTATGACTGGAATTTTGTTGTATCTAGGTCTAGTAATTGCCATCCAAATGTCAGTTGGTTTACTTCATTAGTCTGTCCCTAAGATAGGCTAATAGTGGTAGTTTCCAGTGAAGATGCATTGGAATAATATATGGTATAATATACTTTTATGGAAAAACTTGCTAGTAAGAAATTTCTTCCTAATTCTCCTTAATTCAATGTTTAGTTTGTGCCTTGAACCATGACTGTTTACAACCTTCCTGTAAAAAGCCCTTATGTAACTATGAATATTTTTATTAATTACACAAATGTCTAAAGTGGACCTTCTCAACCCTGAGATGAGGCTCAGCTGGTCAGAGCATGGTGCCGATGACACCAAGGTTGTGGGTTAAATCCCCGTGTGGGCCACTCACTTAAGAGTTGGACTTGATGATCCTTGTGGGTCCTTTCCAACTCAGAATGTCCTGTGATTCTGAAATAGCAGACCTCACTAGATCCAGATCATGAGTAAATTTTGCCTAGATTGTATCAAGGTCCCAGACTTACTGATTCTCCTGTGTTCTTTTAGAAAATCCTTTGTTTCTTACCATTTCCCTGGAGCTTGGGGGTGGTGATGGGGAGCTGTACTCTGTGGCTGCAGTCCTGTGCTGTGCAGGCAGCATGCATTGCCACCCTGGCAGGGCTGGGACAGGGATCTTGAACTTTGTTGAACAAAAGGATGCCTCATTCTATAAAGAGTAATGGATTAGTCTCAGTCGAAGCTTTGCCCAGCACGTTTTGCTGGCTCCATAGGACTTTGTCACCTGTATTTTTTATTTTGCTTATAACTGGTATTCTCTAGTTGTATCATGCTGGTTTTATTTTTTTTCTTTTGGTGAATCTTGAAGAAAGAATGCTGTCACAGGTGTGGAGTTGGGGAAACAGGCAGGAGTCACGGTGATGATGTGCAGCCTGTTAATTACTTGTCATTACTGACATTCTGTGCAGGTACAGCACCACATGCCGCAGTCCCGTGCCTTCCTCCTGCCTGACTGCACATTGCCATTTGCCAAACATTAGTATTCCAGTGTAAAGCCCAAAACTTGTCTGCGAATACCATTAGAACTGGGTCACTAACAGAAGGTGCGTGACAGATTCACATGCAGAACAACCAAAGCCATTTCCTCCGTCTCGTACAGAGCACAAATACTGAGAGGGAAGGCTGTGTGTACAGTGTGAGTGGAATGACAAATGACAGGACGCAGTGATAGACTTGTTTGGCGGCATTAGTGATGCAGTTCTGCCTTGGAAACATTGGAAGCAGGTGATCAACTGGGTTATGTGTGGCACTGATTTTGCCAAATGGTCAAATTTAATAGGAATTAAAATGATTAAGTATTTCATTTTGAAGACGAAATTCTCCTGCTCAGCAGAATGACTTCTACTATTTAGCATTTTCTATTCTGTTTGGAATAAAGAGGTTTTAACCTCACAGCTTCAGTCTGCGTATCTCTCTTCCAGCTCCAGGAATTATTGCTGTAGCTGTGTGCTAAGCAGTCATAAAAATGTTGCAGAGGAATTTGTCATTCCAGAAAACATTGTGGAGTGAGTTCGAGTAGACTGTGTTCTGCCTTACCTTTAAAGTCCCTTTAAACCAGCTAGAGAAGAATGGAAGGGAACTTTTCCTGATAGTATCATTCCAGCTACCTTCTGAATCAGAAGAGCATGCTGAGACCTTTTTATATGGAAAAAACGCAAGGTGGGAGCCAGGAAAAGGAAATATCTGAATTGCAAAGAGAAACTGCATTAGCTGAGTATCAGCACATGAGCTACACAGACTGTCTGTGGTGCCCTGCTCTGTGTTAGTCAGTCTAGATAACTAACTAGTAAGAATCATCCCCTTTCTAAGCCGTTATTAATTAGTCTCCTGTCTTTTTTTGATCTGACAGAAGATTTCTGGAGACAAACATCATGAGCATAGATGTGGCATCATACCACGCTCTGCCTCATTCATCTGTACCTCTTCTCCCTACCAAGCCTCTCAAGATTTGTTCACTTTTATTTAAAGCTGGAAAAAAAAGTTCAGAAAACTAGCTCATATGGAAAAGAAAAATCAGGTCACTCAGACTGGTCTGCAGATTCAGGTCATACTCAGTGACATGTTTAAATGGAAAAAATACGGGAGAATCAGTAAAATGAGGAGTATTTTTCCTATTCTGTTAACATGAAACCTCACTGTTCTTTTGTTTCAAAAATATTGGAAAGACATTTTGAGTCCAAAATACTAACCAGGGATTAAACAGAAGGAAATAAGCCAGAAGCAAACCAAACACAATCTATTCACAAATAAAATGTCCTATTAACTCCCAAACGGCTTTTTGATTTGGAGAGATTAAAGATATTTTTAATTTTTTACATTAAAATACAGAACCAGAAGGCAATTATTTGCAATTCCATCTAAAACAAACAACTGAAGATTTGTTTCTAACATATTTATTTGTTTAATGTTAGACAGGTAACGTTATCCACATCCTCATTGTGACTTTTCTTCCTGTATGCATGACTTCCTTACTGGCACATGAAGCGAACAGGTGTGAGCCAGAGCAAGGTGTCCCACAGGCCATAACCAACAAATAACTAATTGGCATCTATGCTGCAACAGGGCAAAGATCCAGCCAAATTATGACGGGGCACTGTGCCATCCTAATAGACTCACATTAACAAGGACGCCAAGATTCCATAAATTTGCATTATTTACATTTAGTTAGAGCAGGATTCCCAGCTGGGAAGTTCCACATGGTTGTCCATTCCAATCATATACAATTATGATGGAAAAAGACCTCTGTGACTAATCCAGCATCCTGAAATAGTTTTCAGCAAGCATTTAAACATTAATAATTACTTAAAAATGCTCCCACTCTTCTAGCTCAATAAATCATTGGGAAGTGTATTTTTGTTGTCTTTGTACAAAATGAATAAAAAATTTATACAATTAGATTTCCTGGTTCAAGATGTATGAGCCTTTTCAGCTTGGTAAAAAGGGAAAATGAGTTATTTTTTCTGCAGCAGCAGCAAGATTCCCGACTGTGTAATAGTGAAGAAAAATCCCCAAAACTTTGAAGTTGCTTTTGTGAAAGATGAATGCAGAAACTGGTAACTTAAACCCTCAGGAAATAATTTGCAAAGACAAAAAGGCCGAGAGAGTGTGAATTATTGAGATGAAACACAAGATGATGATATTCTCTTATTACTCCTTGAGGTAATGAATCTCTGAAGGTTTGTTTTTCCTACTGAGAAGATTGTGAACTACATCTTAATCCACACCCTAAGAAGTGGAGGGGCACAGCTGGTGAACATTCTCCTGCAGCTCGGAGTTCCTGTGGAGGGATGAGGGATGCCCAGAGGTGCTCCACTCACCCGGGCCTGGGGCTTGGGTCCCACTGTGTCCTGCTGGAGGAACACTGTGGCATTTTCCCAAGGCGACCGTCTAGGTGTAGTACCACCAGGAAGGTCCTGCACTCGCCCGAGATTTTCAGGGACAATTAAGAGTTTATTGACATGGAAGCTGATTCTGCCGGACATTTGAACTGATCCTGGGTCACGATGATAGAGACAGGATGACGCACAGAAAGTTCTACCTGAATATGAGGAAGAACTTTCCTCTGTGGGCGACTGCACACTTGTACAGATTGCCCAGAAAGATTGTGGAGTCTCCAGATTGCGGAGATTCCAGTCTGACTTATCCTGTGATTCACAGAATCGCAGAGTCACAGCACGGTTCAGGTTGGGAGG
>VZRQ01006006.1:0-80072 GCA_013397975.1 Machaerirhynchus nigripectus | reverse complement strand
GCCTCCGAGCATCCTCGCGCGCTCCGTGCGCTCCCGCAGGTAGGTGCCCCCAGAAGAGGGAAGGGTGGGAGCGGTGGCGCGTCCGTGTCGCTGCTGACGGCGTGGCGTGAGTGAGTGGTGCGGGAGCCGCCGTGCCGGGAGTCTGCCCGCGTGCCGGGGAAGGCGAGGGAGGATGCAGTGAAATCGGGTGTGTGCTGTGTGCTGGCTGGTGTTACTAGTCACAGAATGTATATTTCTAGTAACCCTCCTTGGGTCGTGCCTAATCCTGATGATAATTATGATGCATTTTCCAGCATTTTTAGGTCTTAATTCCAGAAGTGGTTTATTTAGGAAACATACCGTACCTTTGCAGAGACTTGAGAATGCACAGGCTTGTTACATGTGAGAGTGTGTAAGTTCAGTATGTCCACTTTTATGTCTTTCATACCCACAAAAATAGGATCTACTGATTGGTGCTTAGGATTACAAAGATGAGAGACCAAAGAGATCCTAAACCAAAGTTCAGGATCATCAACACTTTGTTTTGGTAGTCTTAGTTTTATGAGAGATAAAAATGGGAGTTTTTGCGGTTGAAAGATGTAGGTGACAACTAATGCTGGTTTTTTGTTTATTTGAAGAGAAGGAGAAAATACCACAAGTATGAAGACTCCCGGGATGCAATAATCCATTGCTCTGTTTTGCCATTTTTTGGAGCCAAGAGAAAAACTAGGTTTTTTGTCGAAAAGGTGTTTTAAGTTTATGTCATTGTTGCAGATGCACAGGTTTATGCTATTTAAAAAATAATTGCTTGGGTGTTTTTTCCTAGAAAAGTTGTATTACATTGCCTTCAATTAAAGGAGCCTTGAATTTTGGCTTGGACTGGTGGATTTACCAGACTGGGCCCTGAAGAGGAGAGCTCTATTATTTTATTCTCCAGTGCTTTGTTAAGCCAGGTGGTTAAGAGGGGCCACTGCTTTTGATGTTTATTCTTTCCGGAAACAATTAAGGTATGCTACAGTCTTTATTCAGCAAAAATAATCTAGAATTAGAAGAGGTCACCCAGTATCTTCCCAGCTGTCCATTAAATGGACAAATTCGTAGAGCAGCCACATGCATTAGCAAGGTGTTTGTTGTATTGTTTTGATGTATTGTTTATGATATTGACATGGAAACTGAAGGAAGTTATTTCCATTCTTGGTAGTGTGAAAGAAACTTAAAAATCGTGCACACAGAACATGCCATGTATTGAATAATGTACTGAACACTTGGGAAGTTTCACCAGAACAACCCCAATGCTGCAAACCAGGGGAGGCTGCAAACTCTGAAGTGTCAGTTTTTGAGATGCACAAGGCTTTTTAATGGGAGATGGTGCCAATTTGTGTTTAACTTGGGTGCTCTGACTGGGACCTGATATGACTTGTAAGAACAGATCTTTGTGTGCTGGCAGGTTTCTGGTGTGATGGAGAAGGAGTTTTTCAGCTAAAGTTAAGAAAGCTTCTACTCAACCATGTGTGAAATACTCCCCAAACTTCTAAGGAGAACCTCTCATCCCCTCTCCCCTTTTGTCTTTCATTTAAGGTTTTGTAAGTGTGGTAAACAACTGCAAATAAATGGATTTGTTGGACAAATGTAACAAACAGGATTTCTGTCTTTAATATCAATAATTCAGTGTTTATTTAAATGTTGGTAGTTGGTAGTGTGTGTGTGGTAAAAAAGGCCTTCTGAGATGCAAAAGATGGTGAGATACTCCATTTTCTCTCATCCAGCTTGTAGCTTGACAAGTATTTCCTTTGGGGCCACTTCTGATTTAAGTAGCCCTGTTGTTTCCAAGCCTGTAACATGCCCTCAGCAGTGCCAGTGCAACAGTGTGCACAGCTGCAGCGAACCATTCTGGATTAAATTCAGATCTCTTTGTTTGCCGTACATTTGCACAAGTTTGTGGTTGGGAGAGGCTAAGCTACTCTAGTGTTTAAAGAAGTCCTTATCAAACTGTGACTGCAGCAGTTAATCACTGTACTGACCTTAAGGCCTTTGAAAATCTGGTCCTTTGCTGTGCTTATAGTTCCGACGTGCATACGATTAATGTTTGCACTTTCTTGTGAGTTACGCAAGAATGACTGTACTTGGTCACATTAAAGATCCCTCTCGCCTAGTATCCTGCCTCTCCAAGCTGCCAAGAACAGATGCTTGGAGAAGAGTATAGTGTATATTGAGGAAATGCCTCTCCCAGCCTCCAGTAATTTGTGGCTCATAGGTTTCCGGAACTAGAGGTGATATTTGTTTTTAGAGCCCCCAGTGGGTTTTTTCTTCTATGAATTTGTCCAATCAGTGTTTGAAGCCATGTATGCTTGTAGCATCCACAACATCCTGTGGCTGAGCTGTAGGGCTTAAACACATTTTGTGTGGAAAAAACACTTATTTTTGTTTGCTTTTAAACTTTCTGCCTGCTTGGTTTCATGCCTTGCTTGTTACTTCTTGTATTGGAAGAGGCAGTGAAAAAGAGAACCCATGTTATTCTGTGTGACTTACAGGTTGATGACTTTTTCTTTTATTTACCATCCCTTGATTGTGACTTTTCCAGAGGCATTTCAGAAAGAAGTGACTACCCCTGTCATCGTCCTTGCTGTCTTCTTTGCACCTGTTGCAGGTGTGTTCCTGATTGGAGACAGTGATGCAGGAATCCAAGGAACGGGGTTGGGTTCAATAACCAGGACCAGCTATAGTATTTCAGCGTATGCCACCCAGTTACATGGCATATTAGGTTTCATTCTTTAATCTTCTGCCTGCTTTTTCTTGGCAATCTTTAAGCATTTGGTTGGCACTTCTGTGGAACTTTGATCACTTTCAAGTGGTAACAGCTAGTTCAGAATTTGTCTTTGTGTACATACTTTTTTTCTTTTAATACTATGCATCATTTTACATTTACCTGCTATTTTACAGCCCACTTAAACAGTATCATTAAAGTCTTCTGCAGATGTTTGGCCATTGCTTTTGCAACCTTGAATAACTTTAAGCATTGTCAGCAAACTCTGTCACGTAAGTGTCAAGCTTCTTTGCTAGATTTTGCTTTAAAATATGGAAGGTGTTAATCCCAGAAGAGATCCTTGGGAGACTCTGCTGGTGATCCTTCTTTTTTGGGGAAAAGGGCAATTGCTCCAACTCGTTTCCTGTTCATCTGTCATTAATTAATGACTGAATTGGCTTTCTTACCCTGTGACAGTTCAGTTTCATTGAGTGAGGGCATCTTTGTCAAACACAGCCCACTTTGTATGTTTGCTGACTGCATTGAAGGAGAAAACTGGGAAGATGAGGTGAAAGTGATTGTTGTTTATGAATGACAGTCACCCTCATCCAGAGGCATATTTCAAGCACTATCTGTTTCCATATCATGCTGACATAATTAGTTTTAAACACGGTGATATTTATAGTGAAAGATTTCACACGGATCATAGCCAGTATTTGTCAGAGTTGCTTTTATTAGCATTTTCTACTTCAGGTAGAAGACAAAATCCTCATAGAAAGGATTCTTCCTTTTCTAGAAGAGATGGCTGTAAAGGGTTATGCTGGAATTATACAAGACGGTGGTTGGTCTGCAGAGGGTAGGTAGCAAAGAGCAACTCCCTGTATCCTCTGGTATCAAGTGATGACTCAGGCTTTACAAGAGGTGGATGTTCATGCTAAAGGTAGTATGTGTATTTTTTTTTTTTCCCCAAAGGATGTAATAGATGCAAAGGAGGAGATTAGGAGTGAAGATTATTTAATAGGTAGACTGAATCCACCTGAGGATAACAGCTGAAATCGGCTGTAATCTAGGAGAACATTGGAATGGGGCAAAAGCATGATGCTTCCTTTCACTTGTCTGTATGGAATGTCTTTGTTATTTTTTTCCCTGAGGAATGGGTGCTAATGTGTCCCTAACAAATCTAAATGCTGTCTTCCTGTGAAAGCAGAGGGGCAGTAAACAGATGTGAGGAAAACTGAAGTATTGTGGCAGGTCTCGTGGGATGGAGGTTGAGAGTCAGAGAGTAAAAATAGAGAATACTGAGCACTGAGCATCTCTGAGTGACATTTTCTGCTCTAAAGGCATGCAGGGAACCAGGGAGTGCTACCTAGGGGTGCTTGCTTGGAGATGTGACAAGGTGAGGGAACAGAAACAGACCCTATTACTTCTGACAAGCTTCCCTCTCTTGCTGTGGCTGGTCAGGGAAGGATTTATCAGTAGATTCCATGACTTTGTGTCTTTGTTAGTTAATAAGAGATGGAGGGGAAAACAGTAGCAGAATCTCAACAAGCAGTCCAAGGGGCTGGTGAGGGACTGCAAGTTGTAGAGGCAGGATTTTGGGGTAGATGGACCATTTGTTGTATATAAAATTTAATTCAGCTGCTGCTCATGAAGAGCTGGACTGAAATATTTCTAAACCTGAAGGCTCCCCTGCTGTGTCTGTTTGTTGTATAGGAAATGTTTAGCTGATGCCAGCAGGAAAACTGCAAACATAGTACAGAGGAAGGCCAAAACCCTCCTTAGTCCAGCGTAGTTCTGTGATGGAGAGCCCTTTCTGTAGGGCAGTCAGTGCAGTGGGCTACCTCCAGCTGTAAATTTTGACCTACCTGAAGAAGGGAGATACTCTATGTTCCCCAGAGGGTACATTCAGTAATTTCTGCTTGGATAGAAAGTATTTTCTGATCTTTGAACAAGCTAACTGTTGACTGTCCCTTGGAACTGCAATGCTATAAGCTTTCTGAGAGTAACAAAAATACTCCTTTTTTGTCACTTGTCTTTGAAACTTTGTAGATCTTGATGTCTCAAAGCCAAAATAGAATACTGAGGTTATCCAGTGTGATTTCCCCACATGTGCAGTCTGTGGAGCTTTCCTGAAAGAGAAATTAAAACATATCTCTTAGAAATTGATCTTATCTTAGCATTAGATCATGGTGTGTTTGTCACCTCTTCTGAAAGCTCTGCCAATGTTTAATTATTCCTGCCGTTAGAAAACTAAATGACATCTTATTTCAAAGCTTGTTTTGTCTAATGGCCAGCTTTCAGCTGTGGAATATGCCTGTGCTAGCACAGGCAGTAAAAATTCTCTACTATCTGATCTCTTTTCCATGTAGAAGTATTTGAAATGTAAAATTGAGCTTTGGTTGGAACAGAAGACACTGAGTTCTTTTGCTTCTAGAACTCTGTGCTTTTCCCTCTTGATTGTTCTTGGAGTGTGTGCCAAACCCAGGTAATATTCTGGCAGCAGCCTGGAGTAGTGTGATCGCAGACAAGCTTCCTCCTTCACTACGTTTGATACTTGCCTTTTTACAATTTTGGGGATTGCATTACCACAGTTGGGTGTGTCATATGAGAGAGGGTTTTGTAACATTATGCATATGTGGATATTTGTCCTCCATCTATGAGTAAAATCATGCAAATTGGTCCAAGACTACTTATAAACGATAGGTTAGAAAGCTTATTACTCCTTTCATGTTGTCATTATATTTTGATTTCTTTTTTTTCTTGGAAGGAATAGCAAAGGATCTTTTCCACTGACTTCTCACCCCGTTCTTTTTTGGAAAGCAGTCAGTGACCAGCAGGGAGAAACTGGCCAACCCCCAGAGTGCTACTCAGATTTATTTTGTCTCCACAGCTGCAGAGAAGCTGTTACCATGCTTTCCTTGCTGCGTGGCAAGCCTGGAAACTGAAGAGATCTTTCTTTTTTCCTAATGAGAACTTCGGTGCTTCAAATATAATAAGTTTTTTCTTTTCTTTTCCCTCTAGGTGACATCAGTGCTAGTAAAGGCAGTACCCTTGTTGTGATGAGCCCTCTATGTAGACTGCAGAACAGTTTGGTGTTCTTTGGTTATTTCTATCATGTGTCTTCCCTTTTGATTGACAAGTGAAGAATAAAGCTTTTGGAGTTTGGTTGGCACTTTGCTTCTCGGTTTTCTCTACATCTCTGTTGCAACTCCCCCAGCCATGGGCCCTATGAGTAACAGCTCACAACACTCAAAGCTGTTTTTTATAACTTCATGTCAAAACCTACAAGCTGGGATGAAATTTACTCTGAAGAAGATGGAAGGTTATTTTCAAAATTCAAGCACATAAACCAAATCAAATGGACTTATTGCTAGCAATGCAAATTGCATTTGCAATCAAGTGTAGTTCTTAGAGTTCACATTACATATTCCATAAGAGCAAGTATAGATTAATCATAGCCAAATATGTTCTGTAAACATCATTGCCCCTTCTCATCAAAGGAGGGATGGAGTGCTGCTAACTTCTAGAAGATCACGAACCATCTGTTTACATAAATGCTTATTGCCACCTGTTCTGTGACACTGTTGTTTAGGGTTGATTTTAGGGTAGTTCTGACTAGTGCCTCTTTTGTCAAGGGAGCTAAAGAAAGTTCCTAAGGAGGACATTGGTAAAGACTCCTAAATTACAACCTGTGGTTGTAACTTGCCATTGAAAACTCAGTTACTATTTGCAGACCTCAGACTTCCTTTTCTCATCTTCCTTTGTTGCTGTTGAGCTCTCTTTCTTATGACAGGAAGAGAGCAAAAAATAAGTGCTCTTTTCTAATAAAAAGATGCACAATTCTAGTCTATGGAGCTTTTAATATGGTTAACCAGAGTGCATGGTTGGCTGACAGGCATTCTTACTTATCCTCAGACTTTCTTTTCTAAAGTTTGTTCCCTTTTCTATGGAGAAATAAAGGTAGTGAAGAAGCCAGGGTGTAGCTGTGGAGGAATCAACTGTTCTCTTAATGACATGCGTGGTTCTGTGTTTGGTTTCTTGTCTGTCCTTTTTCTGAGGAGGCAGGAAAAGAAACCAGAAAGAACAAACCTGTTGGTGCCCCATAGGTGTGTCTCACTGCCTGCCATAAACTGATGCTTGATGCCTGACTTCATTAGCCATAGTTTTGCCTTTCTGTGTCCTCATTGAAGAGAGATGGCAGCTCCTGGTGACCTGTTCCTCTGAGTTCACTTGTGTGTTCATGCTAATATTTAAAAGTGTGGGGTGCTGAAAAAGTGACTGAGGGAGAGAGTCATCTAAAAGCAGGCAAAGGGGAATAGAATGAAAGGATCAATTCTGTAATGTGCTTATTAGATAATAACAGAATTGAGCCAAAAGATAAATCCAGAGGCAGACAAAAGGGATATGGAGTCAAGTGACCGATTCTGCAATGAGCTTGTTAGGTAAGAGCAGAGTGGCACCAGAGGGCTGATGGCACTTCTCTGGCCTGAGAAAATAGAATCATCACGTCTCTCAGAGTTGAGTATTAATGGACAAATGTCTTTTGTGTAAATCAATAACTAGGTAGGCATTGCATCAGCAGCTTAGATGATTCAGCTCACCCATGTGAGATTTCGATTTCCTGTCACAAGTGAAGAGTAAGAGCAAATATTGTATTAGCCACATTAATTTCATATCTTGCACATTAGAATAGCTAAGCAGGCAGTGGTGAGATGCAGTACACCGCATTTCTTGTCCAAAAGTGGAATAGAAGTGAAGGAGCCAAGAGAATTCTTCTATCACAAGTGCCTGGGTTTGGTGTGGCACTGCTTGTCTTTAGAATAATTATTAGCCTTAAGGGGAAAGCTGCTGCTACTTACTGGTTGTTACAGAGCACTTGAGGATAGCAGTGGGGTGCTGTCCAAGGCTAGGATTAGGCAGCTGCAAAACACTCAAAGATTTTGGATATATTCCTGCCTGGATGCTTTGGGAAACCAAGCAATGCATCCAAGTGTATTGTGTTGAAGGAATAGGTATGTGTTATTCACTTTACACCTAGCAGTTGACTTTTTGAGCCAGCTCATCTGCCTTCTTGCAGCACAGAGTGTGAATGTTGTCCTGCCTGTCAAGGTAGTTCTTGAGAGTCTCTAGAAAGGGCAATTCTTTATTTTTCTCTGATTAATATTTTTTATTGCCCGTGCTGCCTGCCATAAGCCAACATAGCTTTAGTGCTTATAATAAATTCTGAGGATTATTGTAGATATGATGATAGGCATTTATTTAAAATAAAAGGTTTTTTAAAATCTTATTTAATTCCTATTCATGGAAGATGAGTAGCTGAAGCTAACAAAGACCACCAGGCTGGTGAACTATTTGAGACTAAACCAAAATGCTTTATCACCCTATCACCCAGCAAGACTTTGTTCCTCAAGAACCAGAATAGATAAATGGACAGGTCATACAGAGTCTCAGTGATTTCATTTCCACATCAAATAATGATGTGCTGTGGTTAGTGTAATTTTGTAGTGATGTAGTACTGTTTGAAGCCTGGTGAAAATGCTGCTCTTTGAAGTAAGAAACCGAGTCCATGGACACTGAAAAAAACTACCTTTGAAACCAGATTTAGAACTTTTTAATTTGCTCTTCCTCTAAGCTGTGTTTTTTGTGAGTTTTTTATTTAACTTACAGCTTAGGTCCCATGAACCCTACATCTAGTAATCTGTCAGAAGTTATTTTCAAATGTTCTGGTATAAATACACATTACAGTGCAGTGAGGGAAGAGGGTTCAAGATTGACAGCCTAGCAATAATTTGGAAGTCTAGCTGTCTAGCTTATCAAATTTATTATAGTTTTTTCCTATTTGAAATTGCTCTAGTGTTAATGAAGTCCACTATGTATATGGAAAATAGGATGATGCTGTGTTTCTTTCCAGGACAAAATACTGTCTTTGCTATTGGCGTTGTGTTGTAAATATTTTCACTTTTTGTTATACAATAGGAAACACTCCTACCATTAAAACATGTTCTAAAACCTTTTAGTTGTTCTGGATTTTCATGAATGCAAAAGCAAGACAGCAATTCAAAAAATACCATATACAGGTTTAAATATCCAGAAGCAGATGGCACTGTTGAGGTTGGGCTGTGGGGAGTGTAAGAATTCTTGAAATGCAATTTCTGATTCAGTTTCAGTCCACACACATCCTCATGAGCTGTCTATATAGGAAGATTTTCTCTAATGTTTTTGTTATATGGTGTGACAAGTAATCTGCCATAAACATTCTCAGCTGTTTGTAGCCAAAATAAGTTAATTAGTTAATTGATTGATATTTGGAGAATTTTCATCTTGACATTTACTGAGTCATGCTGTGTTCTGAAACTCTTGTAGGTGTTTGACATATCAGCTAATTCAGCTAATGGTAAAAATACTTAACAAGAGTTATAATAAGAAACTGATTTTTGGTGCACTTCTGGAATGCACCTTCCAGTATCTGCTCATTGTCCAAACACCCAGCAATCCATTCAGGACAGATTTCCAGTGAAGTTTTTTTGCTTCTATGGGGCTCATTCAGCTAGTCCTAACTTCCTGCAGTGACTGTGAGCTGTCTTGTGGAAATTAGCTCAAGATACACTGTGGGCATTTATCTCTTGGATATGTTAGCTGCCAGCACAACGGGATTAAAAAACAGCAGTATATTGTGTAGGTCCTGCCACCCCTGTTGAATTTACCTTACGGGATTTGATGGAAGAGTGCACAGAGCAGGTTGTCTTCCAGGGTGGAAGAGCCAGTACAGAAAGGTTACAAATGCTGGCCTGCAGCATTCAGAAAGCAGTTTTGCCAAAGACTGAATTATGTGTGCAGTTAAACTCAAACTTGAGACCCTTTGTTGCAGTTTGTTAATCCAAACAAAAACTAAGTGGAAAAGGTACATCCACTAAGGAGTGAGGGGAACTCAGTCCGTGGGATGAAAACTTGAGAAAACATTACAGCTGCATTTCAGGAAGCTTGAAGACTTCTATGAAATGCAGTACTTGTCAGATTGAATAATTGATGCTCAAGCCTGTTTTCCTTTTATCCTTTGAAAATACAGCTGTCTTCATTTGAGCTCAATAATACCAATTAAAAAAACCTAGTTTTTTAATATGCATGTCTGGTACTATGTGTAATGGGAACTTGGTGCTGCTGCTTGTGCAGGTTGTTTTCATCCCACTCAGGATGAAGATGTTTTCATCCCACTCAACACCTGCAGAAGGACTGCACAAACACCTGAGTTAGACTCTGCAAATGGTTTAAGCATGGTTCCATGTTTCCAGGAAGGCTGTCTCCCTGTGCACGTGGAGTTCTTTCAGTGGGGCCTGTTGGGATAGGACAAGGGGTAATGGTTTTAAACTGAAGGAGGGTTGATTTAGATTAGATCTAAGAAAGAAATTTTTTACAAAGAGTGTGGTGACACTGGAATAGGTTGCTAAGAGGTGGTGGATGCCCCATCCTTGGGAGGGTTCAAGGTCAGGTTGGAGGGGACTTTAAACAACTTGGTCTAGTGAAAGGTGTCCTTGCCCATGGGAGGGGGGTTGGAATTGGATGATCTTTAAAGGTCTCTTCTAACCCCAACCAGTACATGATTTTATGATTTCCAGATATCCCAGGTGCTAAACTAGAGATTTGCTTCTCATTGAATTGAAGGACATACAGCTCAGAATCATCAAATTGCTTTTCCATGCTCTCTCTCTTAAAAAACAATCTGTTCTTGCAAAGCAAGTGCACAAATGACAAAACTACCTTTGTCTTCTATGCAGCTTTCAGAGAATCCAACTTTACTAATGCAAGCAAAGTGTTAAACTCTAGGAAAGACAAAACTGGACAAGAGCGTGTAATGTCGATGTGAGGTGCTACTTGGAAAAAATGCACTGATAGAGAGTGAAATAATTTCGTGTCTAGCAGTGTTTCTTTGATGTTTGTTCTGTTAATCTGGTAGTTGCATGTCCTCTGCTCACTGAGGACTAGCAGCAGCTCTTCTTATGACTGTATCTTACTCCAGTTTTATTGTAAAGGAGCTTTTACGATGCCCCAGAGCAAGGAAATGTCATCTCAAAAATGGAATGCCTGGTAATTGAAACAGGTTTATTAGTTGCTAAAATCACACTGTTCAATATTTAGTGTATTTACAAGCATTTTATTATCGTAAAAATAACATTTCAATATGGAGCCTTAGAAAAGACACTTAGAAGGAAATGAGGTAGTCAGAACTGATGTCAGGTGTTCTGGACAGCACCAGAAGATCGGAGAACAAATGAATAAATTATAATCACTGCTTTAGAGAAAAGCTTATAAATTAGTTCTATGGTTACTGCAGTGACAGAAGGCATTTGGATGTTTAAATATCCAGGCATAGATGGATGCAGTGACGTATTAGTAGCAACTATGTTTTTATTAATTGACTTAATTTGGGTCTGTGCTGTATGAAGGTGGCAAAAAATATGACCCTGAAAGTTAAATTATTCATTCATTTAGTTATTTGTATATTCTTTGACATTTACATTAATCCCTGCTTTTAGGGCAGAGGAGAAGCTGTTTACAGGGTTGTTTTGCCAGTTTAGCAGACACTTTAGCAGAAGTGTCTGCAGACTCGAGTCTTTGTTTGAGCTCAAGGCACGGTGGCGTTCATAAACCTAACACTTGTAAATTGTTCCTGTTCTCAGGCAGAAGGGAAGAAATCTGTCTTGTCCTTGAAAAAATTTTGGCTTTTGTTCCTTTGTGATGGAACTGTATTACACTGCTTGGTGAGGAGAAGCTTTTGTGCAGATTATAGAGTCTCCATTTCTTTGTGCAGACATTGATAAGAATTGTGAATTAGTTTATCTTTGAGTGCTATTCAATAGGACTTCTGTTAAGAGAAGCTAAGGACTAAGCATTTATTATGTGTCCAAGAGTTAACTTAATTTCATTTAGGTCTAAAGCCACTGGTGATTTTATTTACAGTTTTATAATAAAATGATAATTTTTTTTTCCTGTTCTGTACATGCAGATCTGCTGTTGAATCTCAGGGAAAATTTGTTCTCAGGAAAACTTCACACAAGTGCTTCTTATTTTTGGCTCTGAATCGATCTGCTTGTCTCATTTGTGGTAGGAAGTGAGAAGGTTGCAGATGGTTCATGGAAACAAAAATGTTGATGCCAAAGGATTGGAACTTTCACAAATTTTTTTTTTTTCATGCTGCAAATAGAGATCCTCCTCAGTGGTAATAATACCAGATTAAATTGTATCTTGGTCTCTCTTTGTCATGTATATGAACAAATAATCTTCTAACTCTTAGCAGTCCACTGGTTTTTGTTATAATTTATTTTGCCAGTAACCTCTAACTACAAATGGTTTCACTACTACTACTACTATTCAGGTCATATCTATGATGCATAAAAGAATCCTGGGCGAAAATATTAGTGTTGCTAAAATGGATTCCTGTTGTGTTTTCTGGTTTCGTACTTTTCTTTGTGGAATATTTGCTATTCAAGTGAGCTTTAACAGTTAATGATCAAGTCTTAAAATTGTATTACCCATCTGTAAGTAGCCATTGAATGAGAAAAGCCCCTCGAGCTCGCCTGAGTGATTCTCCACCAAAGTTCAGTTTATGAGTTACTTTTTAATTTTCTTTGTAGGCAGCTTCATCTGAAAGAAGCCTTGGAATAGCAGCTGGGCATGGATTTCTTTCCTCTGGCCTCCTTAGTCTTGGGACAGTTTTTTAGGGGCAATATCTCATACTGGGCCAATAGATACTTTAATTTGAGATTGTACTTCAAACTTAACGAATCTTAACATTTTTCTTTGGAAATTGCTTTTTTCAAAACAAGATTAGAGCTCTGCATTATTAGTAGATAAGTATTTCTTATACAGCACACACATTTTAATACACTGTTATTGTTCACTTGTCAAACTTCGTATTTTCAGCTAGTATTTTATTTTAAAATATATTTTTTTTTTGCCTTCAACATAGAAAGGTCTATATTGTTTTGGGTCAAGAATCAAGCATTAATACAGATAACATCTCTTAGTTTTTCCAGCTCAGCCTGGAGGTTCCTGTCTGAAATGTATAAAATCAGATGAACTTTTCTTCGTGGTTCTATTGCTATGAAAGCAATTGTTTGTTTGTGTAAATTGAATGAACTTAAAACTTACTGCTAGGTTTTGTTCATCTTTGTTCCTAAAAAACCCGGGAGTTTACATTCCAAATGAAAATTAATTAGATTGTATCATTTTAATGGGCATTAAACAGAATTTACAGAGGTATAGGTAGGTATTTTGTGTTGGTTTGTTTTTTCCCTGTGAATGAGACAGTGAGACAATGTAATGTGCACAAAAATCAATATAGTTGGAGATCTGAAAGTTCCGAAGTGAGCATCAGTGTTGCAGGGAATCAAGGTGACCTGCAGAATGCTCTGGTAAGTCTCCTTTTTGTAGCCAGTATGAAATCATAGGTTTCTTTGCCTGCACGGGTTAAAATGCAGCTGTTTCTGCTGCTTGCCTGGTTCCACAAGCAGTTCCCATTCTGGTCTGTCTCACAGTGTAGTTGTATGAAGAGGTGTGAAGTTCAGTGTTTTCTTTGTAATAAATATCTGAATAAATCTGTAAGGAACTGACAAACACGGAAAGTTTTGTTTGCTGATGCTGTGGATTAGGGTCTTTAGCAAATCCAAACACGCACCTCTATTTAACCATGTAAAACCTAACAGGCAAGAATAGAGGATGAATGAGTATTTGATAGTACGCAGGATGCTCAAGAGAACTTGCAGTAATCCTAGTCAGTGATGTTGGGACACATCACGTGCTTGGCACGTCTTTTGAGTCTGTTGAAAGAAAATCTTCAGAGAAGAAGGTGTTTTGATGTCTTACAAAATCAAATTTTATTACAAATCCCTTTTTGGGGGGTCCTATTTCTTTTAATCCTTACAGTGTATGAGTAAGGATGATGAATTACAGAGTTGTTTTATCTGGCCAGGAGTTAATTTCTCTGCTCAATACAACCTTCTAAGGTCTGCAGTACTCACGCTAGAAGAGCAATGATAAAGGAATGATGTGGCCTTTAATGCTCAGTGTCTTTGTTCAGACTGGTTTTGTTGTCAGTGCAGCTTCTGAGCCTGGTGTGAGGTTTGGAGTCTTGATAGATTGATAGTGATTTCTTTGAGCCTCTGTGAAGTCTACACTTCGGAGGCTCTGTTTCTTCTTCCCTTGATGAAATAAATTTGGCTTTAGGCATTTACAGGCTGAATTCAAGAATTACTCTCCCCTTTTCGTTGCTGGGGAGATCTTGAAGTGGGATTGAATACTTTGTTCAGGCCGTTTGCGTTTTCCTGTAAGGACCAAACATTCAAGCTGATGTAATTTAATCATCAATTACCTTCTCTTCTAGACTGTGGTTCCATTAGGAATAAAATGATTCTCAGTGGTCCTCAGAATGGGACTAATAATATACACAGTTGTAAATATTTACCTTTTCTTTTTAACAAGCTTTTTCATGTGATCCTGCAGCTGGGACACTTCACAACACAGTTAACAGCACTAACTTCCCTGATGAAACATTAAATCTTGTAATTCATTAGTTCTAATCAAACATGCCGTGTAGTTGTTTCCTGAAGAGTTAAAAAGAAAAAAAAATCTCATTGAAGAACAAGATAAGGATGATGTATCTGGTAGTATAGGCTTCTGATACTGGGATTTTTAGGGAACATTCCTTTTTTTCTTGTCTGTTTGGCTCTAACTGGAAGTTTTTTTTTAACATAGAAAGTTTTGAGTTTGTAACTTTTCTGTCATCTGTGTTATAACTGCAGATGAGTGTACAGAGGAAGCTGTAGATATTCAGAATGGTAAATGTGTGCATGATGTGTTGAAAACATCACTGTGGCAAATAACACTTGACTTTGCAGTCATTTTGAAAACTTAAAATTGACACTAAGTTAAGTTTATGTATTTACTGTTGTAGGAATGTTTGAATTTATTGCCGAGTTCTTCAAATAAATCTGCTACAGAGAAAAACAGTGCAGGACTCTCTTCTGTCTTTAAAACACTGACACTTTTATATGATGTAATACTCTGTAAAGCTTTTCTCTGTTGCTGATGTCGTAAACCAGTATAATATAGCCCCTAAGAGGCTATGTTGATTTACTGTAATTTTCCTTGATTCTGCTGTCTCTGACATTTTTCAGGGTGCTGCTGGGAAGTACATGAGTTAAGCAGACACAGTTAAAAAGAGACTTAGTTGCAAATTCTTATTTAGCCTACAATTTTGGTCACATGCGGGCTCACCCCAGCTTCATGGTAAACTCCTGGCCCTCCCCTCTCAATGTGTAATGTCCAGACTAGAAAGTTAAGGCAAATTTCAGTGCTAAATACTAAAGCATAAATACTATGATTCCATTGCACTAATTGCTACTTATATACATAGATATTTGGTTTGTGATCTGTTCTTTAGGCCTTTAATTTTCACTGTATTTTAGAGTATATCAGAGCAGGCCTAATGACAGGATCAGATTTATCTTTCATTAAGGGTATGCACACAGATTATATAAAGTGATGAAGACAGGCTGAGAAGAAAAGGAATGTTTTTTCAGATATGCACAAAGCCCTGACACAACAGGCTTTTATCTTTTAAAGGACAAACAGTACTGTGCTAAAAAAGTAGAAAATGCAGCTTTCAATGCTGACTATTTTTGGTGCTTTCAAAAAATGTAAAAAGTATCAAGTTACCCTCAAACTACATTGCTCATTGGTTATCTTCCTTACAAGATAGGCTAATAAGAGTGAATTCTTGGCCAGTTTATTGTAGTTAAATTTTCATTCTTCCTTCCAACAGTTTGCTAGGATTCACTTCCAGATGACCTAAGGTTGTTATGCTCATTAGGCTTCATAAAACAGGTTTCTCGTTTTTCTTATTAATGGATTTCCTGTTCATAGAAAACTTTTGTGTAGATTCCCCACCCCCTGGCCAACAGTTTAACATGTTTTGACCTGCAGACTTGAATGTTTGTCAGTCACAAATGAGTGCTTGTGGTAGAGATTGTGAGGCAGTTTGTGTTTGATTTTATAACACAGTTACATGTAAGGAGATGTCCTCTGCACGATCTGTTACATCTTAAATGTAGGCCATAAAAACAGGGCTTAAGAACTTTTATCCCAGCATTGGTCCGATGCTGATGTGTCACTTGTGGCAGTCCAAGGAAAACACGAATCCACAGTTGCAGTATTCACCTGCCTTTTGTAGATTAAAGACCTGTGCTGTGCTGCTCTTTAGCACAACCATTAAATGAACAATGGGGAAACAAAAGAGCTTCTGAAAATCCTTGCAGTGGTTTACGTGCTTGTTCTTTTATTTCCTGCTTTAATTGCTTGGAATTTTCCTGTGCAATGGAATGGAGAGGATGACTGAGAAGGTTCCTTGTAGCTGTATTCCGAAATTACCAGATCAGGACTTTAACAGGGGATATTAGCGTGATCAGGCAAATTGAGAAGCACATTTGGCTTCTTGTCTTTTGTCTGCAGCTCCTGTCACAATCTGGTTCTCCATTTAGCTGAATGTGATAACCCCGATGTGAGATTTCAGGGAGAGGAACACACTTGTGTGTTATTCCAGTATCAGAACTGTTTTAATGCTTTTTCTGTGCAAGTGTGGTAAGTGACTGAGCTGAGAACTGCAGAGCCTCTTGGTAGTCAAGAAAAGCTTTGGCCATTCTTCTTCATATCCTGCTACTTCAAGTTATGTGAGCAAACTTTTGTGTACCTTTGTAGGGACTGATAGCAATAATCTTTGCCCAGCAAATCAAGATTATGTGACGCTTTTATCCTCAGCCCTAAGCTTTGCAGGAATCAGCTGGCTGTTTGAACCTGATTTTTAGCTTGTGGCAAAAGCCACAAGCCCAAAGTAAATTAAGTTCTTTATCACCTTTGAAAAGAAATGAGAGAGGCTCACAGTCCTTTTCACATGGTGTGAGCAAAGTGTTATGTGCTTACTAATGCTTTCATCTCTAGAGTTGTAAAACTTTATTCTTTTGAAAAGTGGAAGCGGATTCTGTAAAATTATGGCAGTTTGTTCTATGTAATATATTCTTCAACCACTTGCTCTGATAGATTAATTTAGTAGTTTGAAAGCATGTAAGCAAAATTTTGCTCTATTGCTGCAAAGAGTTTCTATATTGATTTAGAAGGTTGTGTAAGATTTTTGTGTTCTTTATATGCATTGCTTTGGGGCAAGGACAGGGGAAGATCTCTTCCTCTACGTTTTTTTCCTTCCTTGTTTCAGAGTGGTAATGTAATCTACTGCTTTTTCCATTCACTTCATCTGTGATCTGCAATATCAAAGCAGGGTTTTGATGGATGAGTGAAGTAAATTGCAGTTTTATGAAAGACAGCTCCACTGTTGTCAAGCTAAAACTTTCCCTCTTCATTGTTTTGCTGACGCAATATGGGCACAGCTTTTAGAAAATGAAATTTTAAACTGTCTGTGTTGCACTTAGCATTTTTTAAAACATAATAGGTTGTCTCAGAACAGTGCACTTTTTTTCCTTATTTTTTAATATCTGTTTGAAAAGTGAGATAAACTATATAAACCTGCAGAATGTGATTGGAGGCCCTTTCTTCCAGACATTTAACACATATGTAGTCTTCTGAATATTGCCCATGTATTTAATGTGCTTAACAAAAATGGGCTCATGAAGATTTTTCCATCTGTAATATGTACCAAATCTATCTTGTCTAGAAGACAGCCTGGATTCTTTGGTGAGTGTGGGAAGCTGTTTTTACCTTTCTACTATTCCCTTCTTATCTCTGTGGCAGAAGTCCTGGTGGAAAGCTGAACCTGGGGACAGCTGTCACATGGAATGGCTTTTTGAGAAGTAGCTTATGCCATTGGGCTGACCTCAGAGGTGTGTGTAGGCAGGGTGTTGTAGCTGATCAGATACTGTGGTAGGAGTAGGTGTGCCCTTCAGCTGGGGAGCTTTTGATTTAGATATTATCCGATCTACAAGACTTGTGTACTGTAACTCAAGAAGACACATTAAGAATTTGTAATTATTTTTGCCAATAAGAAGAGACTGTGCGTAGAGGGGAAAAGGGGAGGGGTAGGGAAGTGGGCACATTCTTTGCCTGGTAGGGGTGTGTGAATATCTGTATGTTGTGTGGAGAAAGAGAGATGTAAAATACAGAAATTGCTTGTAACATGACTTAGAGTACTTTTGTTTCTGACTTCAGTGCCTTTCCTTACCTGGTGTCCTAAGTGAATAAATGTTCTTATTTGGTTGCAGTTCACTGGGAAGGATTGGTGAGAGGTGTGTATGTGTGTGTTTGTGTGTGCGTTGAAGGGGAGGTGAATATGTGCCTGCAGGGGAAAAACCAAAACAACAGAACAAATGAAACCTCCGAAACACCAACAAACACCCCCAAAACTTTGAACAAAGAAGTCCCAGTTAGAACACTTCCCTTCAAGTTAGTCTCAGACATTTTAATTTTAACTGCTGATGATGTGCACGGGGCCTTCCAACACATGACTACTTTCAGGGAAGCGGCCGGATGCTGAACGATGCTGGGAACATTTGGAATTGAAGCATAAGAAGTGTGAGAGGGTAGGCTGGATGAGTGTCTTAAGTAATTTGTTGGTAACCTGGAGTGCCCATGTTCATTTTTTTTTTCCTTTTTTTGAGGTGTGGTAATTTCAGACTGTCACAGGTGGTAAACGTGTGCCAGATTTCAGACATTATAGGCATTTAGGACAGGCCTTATTAAAAGTGTGTGCATGTTTCTGTATGTTTACTTACAGTCATATACACGGATGTAACCATGTTCTGCCGTCCTGAACAGAAGCAGCAAAGACTTTCTGCCCTTGGCCTCTGCAGCTTTCAAGAGTCCCCTGTGCTGGGGGACTGCTAATGCTGCAATTTAATGTTACTTAGCTTACTCCCAAGTACAAAGAGAAAGACACATATATGCCTTTCTAGCTCTCCAAATGACAGAAAAGCAGAAGCGTAGGCTGCTGGAAATTAAGGACTTGACTACCTTTGTGGGGAAGGTCAGAGAGAGATGAAAATGTGATGCTCTTTGCTCAAAGATGTGTATCAGGAAGCATAAGATTAAAACAGTTTTTCAGCTCGAGTAGTTTTCTCTACCCCAGGTCACTTGTTTTTGATCCTCTCCCCACTCTTGCACCAACACAACTGTTTGCAGCTGTGTGGTGAACTGGGCAAGTGACCTGACCTGCTTTGGTACCCACTTGTCTCTCGTGATCTGGTTTAGACACTGTGGCGACTGAAAGTCTGACCAGAACCAGAGAAGAAATTGTATCCAGAACAGCCTGGGAAAGGTGCACCTCTGAAGCTGATGTGGAGCAAAGCATTGCTGTCCCTCAAACAATAACAAAGTTATTCAGTATTATGAGGTGCCAAAAGATTTCATGATTAGAAGGAGATGGGGTCTAAGAAAGGTTGAGAATGAGTGACTCAGAGCTAAATGAGAATTCTATTTCAAATCCCAAATCAGTTTTTTTTTTTCCCCATGTAAAACCACTTTATTAGTCTGCTTCCCCTCCCCTCCCTTCCCCTTGAGGTTTTTAAAGTGTGTAATCCTGGTCTGGATTTGACAGTTTGAGGCATATCACCGTAGACTGAATAGATTTGAATTAATGACTTTAGAAATAGATTTTGACTGGAATCTGCAAATTTTAATTAAAAACCATAACTGGTAAACTAGTTTTTGATTTAAACATAATTCAAAACTATGTTAAATTGTGTGGTAATGTATCATGCAGGCAAAGTTTATTTTCTGCCTCAGATGAGATTTTTATGAGGATAAGCATGGCTTGAAGTGCTGTATAGTTTATGAGAGGCATTTGAAATCAAATGGAGGAGCCCATTAGAACAAGTGGAATGTTTCACACTGCAGAGAAAGGAGAACTTGAGCAGCTCATCTATATGGGCTATAATGGAAAGTGTCACATCTTCAAATCCATGTCTGAGAGCAAAGCTCATTCTTCTTCTTTGGGTGTGGAATGAGAGTTTGACACCTCCAGAACAATGAAAAGCAAGAGGAAAGCACTGTGGTTGTGCTTGACACAGCTCTGCCTACACTATTTTGACTGAAATTTTGCTGTATGCTGTGAAAGGAATTTACATGTGTGGGAGTGTTTCTGACAAACACGTCTAATTTTGTTTGTAGCAATAACATAGACATGACACAAAGGCTGATCGTTATGTTAATTATTATTTAGTTATGCATATGGTCTTCGTAGAGCTGTAACTTATAATAGGAGTTTTGGGTTGCAATAGACATTGCAACAATTTCTTTATAGGTATATTACTCATAGACTGGATGGAATAAAGATTAAAGAAGGTTGGAGAAAGTACTTGTGCTTCAGCAGGAAATAGCTTTAATCAAAGCTGAGCCTGTTTTTTCACTACTCTTTTTTCCTACATACTGTAAGAGAAAAGAACTGCTGTAGCATAATTGCGTTTTTCTGACTATTATTAATGGTATTTCGTACAGCAGTGGTCTTCAAGGACCAAAGCTGACAGAGACCTTGTGATGTGCTTTCTGTGCAGCTATGGGGCACCAAAGAGGGGGATTTACAATGTTAAATGTTGTTGTTTTGATTCTTTTTTTTGGGGGGGGAGTGGGGTGGGTGGTGGGGGCTGTTTCTTTGTGGTTTTTTGAACAGTCTCCTTTATGCTTTGGAGATTGCACATTTCAGACAAGGCGTACTTGGCTGTCATTAACAAACTTCCACTTGTTTTTCTTTCTCCAGGAGATGATAACGGAGTCCACTCCGCTGCGTTGCAGGAAACTCAGCAATCCTGACATCTTCTCATCTGCTGGGAAAACCAAGCTCCACCGTCAGCTAAGTCAAGATGACTGCAAGCTACGAAGAGGTAGCTTGGCAAGTTCTTTGTCAGGTATGCCATGTAAAGACAATATGACACTTCATTAGTATTAAAGATGCAGCATTGTTGGCATATCAGTCGTAATAAAAGACACTGGTAAGTCGCTGGTAGGGTGACCTCTTGTTGGCAGAGCATGCAAAAACGTTATGTAAGAGAAAGATGCAAAAAGAGGTATTAGTAGAAAAGAGTGAAAAAGCCTGGATTAAGAGGGGAATTTTGTATATTGTTCAGAATGGAAAGTTAGAAGGTAAGATTTAATATGCAAATTTTAAAAAATGGAGTGGTGGAACTTGAGGTGACACATTGATGCATTCTTGCCCCTTTCAACATCAGCACTGAATGTAAGCTTGCCCACTTTGCCTTATTGTTTCTTACTGGGAAGCTGACTTTTTATATCATGTTTGAATTACTATTCAGCTTCTTATTGTCTTCAAAAGCACTGTAGGCAATTGTGATTCAAATTAAAAATCTTGCTTACTAACTTGATGGTTTTTTTCAGTTTGGGTAAAATTTGTTTTTTCTTGTGAACATAATATTCAACTCTGTAATAGAATTCAGTTTGTCAGCTGTAGAACCATGGAGCGAGCATAGGCAAGTAATTAGCCAAAAATGAACCAAGTTCAGTAGTCTTCTTTTTTTCCCAAGACTTTGTTAGTGGGCTAAGGGATGGTTTCACGACTGTTTAAAGCTGGTATCAAAGTCTGTGGTGCTGGAATAGAGCATAGAGAGCTGCATGATCAGTCTAGAATGAAGGAGCTGATATGCCTGAATGCCACTGTTACTCTGTAGAGTTAAGCTGCAGCCCATTTCCTCCCTAATTAGGCTGTTTGCCTATTTGCATGTTAGTGCAAGAACTAGAAGAGTTGAAAATTCTCAGGTGGGAGGGAAAGAGGAAGAAGGTGAAACCACCTTTTTTGGCATCAGCATGGGCTTGATTTACATGATTGTGAAAATACATCCAGTCCCAGTCCCTTGTCTTTAATCAGAGAAAGATAAATATTTTCATGTTTGAAGTGTTAGGTGTAATAGAATTAAATAAGCAGTAAAGTATGTATGTTTTATTTTGGCTTGGCCTTGGCTTAGTGTTTTATTTGTAGTAAGTGGATAGTTTCTGAAAAATGGAAACACTCATAATGTTTTGTATGCATGTAAATTTGTTCCCCAAGGCAGGTTAATCACTAGAGGAGAACAGAAGTTTATGAACTACACAGCTGTTGACTGACTGTGTTGGCCTAAGTTAGTACTGTAGCTTTTTTTTCCCTTGAGCAGAAGAAAGCAAAGCAAATAGGAGGAAGCAGGAAAACTGGAAGGTCTGTTCTCTTTTAAAAACAATTTCTCTGTTTGGAGATTGTAATTTCAGAACAGAAAATTCTGTATTTCCAGAACCTGTTGATTCATCTTAATGACTTTTCAATCTACTCTAAGTGATTCAGGAAGGGGTAAAGAGCCCCAACAAGATCAGTCTGACCCAACTGGATAAAGAAGATGTACATGTTTAGATATGTATTTTCAATGTGGGTGTTTGGAATGTGTGTAGAACTTGAGGCATGACAGGGAAAGGCTTTATCTTAAAGTTCCATCCTTAAAATGATTCCACCTAGTTTTTGCAACAGAATCAAGTAAGTTTGAAGAGTGCAGACGATTGTTCATGCAAACTGGTTGGCTGAGATTTGTCTCTTGATGGAATTCTGCCCTTCTGGATTGAGGTTTTGTGGAAGTAAAATGAGATACTGGTAACTATATCTTTTAGAGACTTCAATAAAGTTATTCTTGCTCTCAAGCATGGGTGTTAGCAGCGAACTAAATACAGCAATGTACATTTCTGTAGTTCTAGGTCTCTGCAGACAAGATGGGTAATTGTATTTATACATTACCTTGAAAGTGATCGAGCCATGAAAGTCACGTCCACAGCTGTAAGCAGCTTGAGTGGGACCAGGAAGAGGGTACTAATATGTTGTGTCTCTGTTTGCTAGACAAAGTTGAGTGTGCTCATCTCTCATACACTTTTACGTATTCTGTTGGTGTGTACTTGGCCCATTGCTTGTACCTGTCACAGAAAATTAATGTAAACAAGTTAAAAAAAGAGGATAAAAAACACCACTTCCACTTCCCACCCTCCCCCCAGCGTCATGGCTGGTCACATTATGTGACAGTCTTTCAGATACTGAAGCCACTTTTATGGAATGGATGTAATAATTCACATCTAGTTCTAAGGTGAAGTTGAATTTGTAAATAGCTTTCTGCCTCTGAGAGAACAAGTCTTTTTCTACAGCATATGTGTGATTAATGGTGTAGACTTCCTGCTACTTACTGCAATAAGTGTCTCAGTCCCCTGTGATTCTCGAGCATGTAAGAATCCATTGAATGCAAGAATCTTTACTGTGCTTGGAAGGGGTGTGTTATTTAGTCCCATAGTCATAATTTTAAGGAAAAGAGGTATTATTCACTCCCATTTCGCAATGGTGAAATTGAAGTACAGGGGTTGACTGACCAGACTTGCAGAGTAGGCCATCTGGAAGCTAATAACTGAAGCCAGATTCACAGACTTCTTCACTTACGTGTTTTTAACCACAGAAATATCTTCTCCTTTTCCTTTGTGGATTACATTGTGCATAAAAGGCAGCTGTCAAGCTCCATGGAGTCAAAATATGACCTACTTTGACTTTGTTTCTTTCTCATTGCGGAAATTTACTGCTTGACATTTTTCAAAAAGGAGTGTTGCATTGGCTAGAAAATATGTATTGAGCAAAAAATATCCATCCATGGTTCAAAGCAAGACAATATTTAAGCATACACTATATTATGTTAGAGCTGCATGAAATGTAGTGCTGAATGTTCCAGTGGCAGGAGAAGGTGGGGATGTGTAGATGACTAAGCTATTTAGAGGAGACAGTATTTTACAATTAGGAATGCATTTTCATAAGAATTTTTAAAATTACACTAAAGAGATTTTGCCTCCTTTTAAGGCAGCAAATATTGTTTCTTTTTTAAGATGTGTGGAATATGGAAGGTTATAAAGTGATAGTCTGGTTTTACAAGGTTTTTGGATTTCCCCATTATCTCATAATGTAAAGTAGATTTTTAAAAAATCATTAGTTATCAAACATAATGAATTTACTGGTAGGGTGCTCTTACAAGTTCTAACCTACCAAAATCTTGAAATGGCTTTTTTTATTAAATGCTTTTTTTTCACATGCAGTATTTGTTCTCAGCTTTGTACTTTGAACTTGCAGACTTGTTTAAAAACAAGCTGATGGTATTTTGATTTTATTTTTAAAGGAAAACAGCTACTTCCCTTATCAAATAGTGTCCACAGTGGAGTGGGCCAGACGATATGGCAGCCTCCTGGAGATACCTCCAACCTGGTCCGCATGAGAAATCAGTCTCTAGGACAATCTGCTCCTTCACTTACTGCTGGTTTGGTGAGTGAGTCTGGGAATACTCGTGGTGCTTTTGTGCTATAAAAAGCGATGTCATCCTGTGCTTTAGTTTTTACCTTGTTTTCCCTGCTCCTGCTCAGTGAAAGCAGCATTTTGTTCCTGTGGAACTTTTTAGGGTACAGGGTGAACTAGGAAGAGAATATGTTCATCCTGCTTTTGACAGAAAGCGGGAAAAAAATGGGTGTTGAAGAATAATTTCGTTTTGGGGATGTTTCTTCTCAATGTACTTAATTTGCCTTATACCTGAAGGAAGTATCACTGAAAGTCTAGGAGATGTGAGCATGGGAACCCAACCATTTCAGACAAGCTTAATTGGGAAGCAGCTTTCTGAATGCACCTCTGCCTGTTTCCCTAGGGAATAGCTAGGGGGATGAATCTGAAAGGGTAACTGTCCAAGCAATTGAAGAGCTGGAAATGACATATGCTCTTCATGGTTTCTGTCAAAAGGTTTTGGTAAAGTAAAGTATTTCTGAGAAATGTTGCATCTGTTAAATTACTATTTTCTAAGAAGAGAATATTCTGTATGGGGACACATGCTCAGGTGGCTACAGTCAAGTCTGAATTGCACACAAAAAGGAACATCTGTTTTCTTAGTAGATGTTCCTTATTATCTCTGAAAATCTAAAAAAGCTGATGTGTGAGGAGAAGAAAAATACAAGGGTAGGAAAAGACAGTTATTTGTGAGCAGGCATATATGTAACAGAAATTGTTGGTAAGTAGTAGATTAAAAGCAAAGTTGAAAAGTTTTTTTGCTGAGCATCTATAGAGAGTTACTTGTGTAACAGGTTTCACTCAAGTGAGGAATTTTGGTGCGTGCTACTTATAGAGCTGCAGGTAACTAGCTAAATTTATGTTACATTGTAGGACTGTTTAGAAGGAATGACCCCTTAAGTAAAACAGTGTACCTTGGATATAGCCCTGAGAATTTTTTTGGGGTTCCTAGACAGTTTGGCACCACCAGGCTATGAAAGGAAACGTAAATCTTTAAGGTTCAAAAAGCGACGTGTTTGTGTTGATACTAATTTTGATTTCACAATGAAGTAATTGTAGTCTTGACACTTTCAGACATGTTACTATATTGAAATTCTTCTGATTTGATTTCATTGTATTCTATGTTAATTTGGTGCCTGTTCAGTGTTTGCCTTAAATTTATGCTCTTACCAGTGGTTCTAAATTCAATGATAACAGAAAGGGAGAATGCTCACATGAACTTGGCATGTAAGTATGTATCTGATGGGGATTAGAAAAAGTAGTATGTTAAAACACAGGCCTGTTCTCTAGAGGCAGGTAAATGCCTTGAAGCTTCATAGCTTAGGTTAATGAAAAAAACTGCGCTTTAAAACAAAGCATTAATTCTCAGATATTTAATTTGGAGTACTAGGTTGTTGCTTAACAGCTGTGTGCAGCTCAGCGAGCTGCAGATGTTTCCCTGTTACAATTCTGCCTATTACTCATATGCTGTGTTTTCAGTTTGTTATGGCAGTGTTTGTGCTGTCTATCAAATGTTCTGATATGAAACACAATGCCAACGAGTTATTTTAAAATAATTTAAAATGCTCTGTTTCCTAAGTAAAGCAGAGAAATTCATCTCTAAATCCAGTTTTTGTCCCTCTGTGATGGTGTTTAGATGTTGAACTATACGGTCACTTTCCTATCTCTATATATTCTGTGATGGGCTGTATGTTCATTACAGTTGCAGTTAATTAAGTCTAGACATTAAACATTTTTATATGAAGTGGGTTTCAAAAGCAGTGACTAAAGAACATCACAAGATGAACACCTAATTAAATGCAGTGAGTCCTGGGATCTTGGAGCTAGTTACATGTTTGCAGCTGTTTTAATATGCTTGTGGTATTGAAATAATTCACAAATTAGAATAGCAAAAGGTCTCTTCCCAGTATAATTAATCTCCTTTGAAAAATAGCTCTATTAAGAGATGAGTAAGTTCAGTAATGCAGATTGTCATTTTAATATGCCAGCCTTGACTGCTAGAGCATTTAATTATTCTATTATTTGTTACAATACAGTAGCTGGATAGCTAGAGAGAAGTGGAGTGTGATTTAGGAAAGCCAGGAAAGCTGTGTGCATTGTTTCTGCTCCCTCTTTCTGGCACTGCAGGTATCAGTAGATTTTCCTTTGCTAAATTGCTTTGTGGCATTCAGTAATGTGGTTTTTGCTTTTTAACCACTATTAATCCTACAGATTGTTTATGGCGCTTAAATTGCATTCTTTTCCTCTTTGACAATATTTGCAGGGCAAAAAGATAAGTTAACAATAGCAAATCTGCAGAAATTAGTTTTCAGCTTTTGAAACAAGACTGATAGCTAGGCTGCTTATCAGCAATGACTCCAGAACTGGAAATACATCAAATTCTAACTTGTTAAAATATATAAACACAATTTATTGTTGGGCAGAATCTTTCAGCTTGTACATGTGTGATAATCTGGATTAATGTGCCTGCACAGCAGTTGCCACTAGGTCCTTGACTTGAGAAAGAAGCCAGGGCAGAGTGAATGCTGAGTGCTGTCATTGTGGAATGATAGGTGTTGATCTGATCTGTGTGCCTTCTAAATATATGTGAGGATTTCAGAGGATGACCTTCAGCTCATCATCTACCTTAAGACGAATGGCTCTGATCCTGTGAGATTGAATTCTGGTGGGGAGTATCCTATTTAAGACTTTTAAATCCCTAAGATAGCCGAGGAAGTAATCAGAGGAAAACACATAAAGCGTCATTGTGGGTATCTCAGTGGTATTTCTTGCTGTCAGGGCCCAAATACAGTAAAAAATTGGGTGCAGGGAATATGTATAGAGTGCATGTTTAAGGAATAGAAGGGTAATTTTATGGAAAATCTCTTATAACTTAGTTTGGGGGTTTGTCTGAGATCTTACCATGTCAAAAAAGAGTTAGACCTTGGACTGTGTTTTTTAAAGGGAGGTCATAGAATCCTAGAATCCTAGAGTACGCGGAACTGGAAGTCACACACAAGGATCATAGAGTCCAACTCCTGGCCCTGTGCAGGACACCCCAAAAGTCACCCCATGTGCCTGAGAGTGTTGTCCAAACGCTTCTCGAATTCAGACAGCCTTGGTGCTGTGACCATTTCCCTGGGGAGCCTGTTCCAGTGCTCAGCCACCCGCTGGGTGAAAAACTTCTTCCTGATATCCAACCTAAACCTCTCTCAACTCAGCTTCATCCTGTTTCCTTGAGTCCTGTCACTCAAGGAAACTCACTTTTTGGTGATGCAAAAGATCAGTAATATGGATTTCTCCTCTCATGAAGAAAGTAATAAAGAGCATCAGGGTTTCTAAACTTCAGAAAGAAAAAGGACCTTGTGAAGAGGTGGTTGTGATTGTTGTAGAAGTAGGTTGGAAGTGTCTTTCTTGCAAGTGCTAATTCTGACGAAACTCAGTGTGAATGAAATTGATTGCCAGAAGCAACGCCCTAAGGTGCTAGTATTCCATGGCTGAGTATTTATTGGTGGGCAAGGAGTGACTTTCCCCTCATGTTCATGGGACAGGAAGCTTAACCAGAGGACTACACTAATGCTGAGTATGCTTCTTTATTTGTGGAGAGAGATTTGGTGTGTGTTTGTCGCATGTCCTGACCCCTCAGAGAGAGCATCTCAAGCGCTCTCTCCAGGGTTTTGTGAAAGAAACATCAGACAATGTGCAACCCATTATTTAGGGCTACGTCTCACGTGCATTGCTCACCATCTAATGCCTGGAAAAGTTTGAGATGTTCCAGCAATAGGTAACCATGCATGTTCCTCCTGCCAACTGTGGTGATAGGAAAATGTTTGAAGAAGCCTGTCAGTGGAAACTTAGATATGTTTGTGAAAGAGATTTTGAAATTCTTTTTTAACATACTTACAAACTTCAATTTTCTGAAGGGCAGACTGAAACTTGTGTTACTCCTTGAACTGAAAAACTGAACATAATTTTTGAAAATGAGGTTGAGGATTTCATCTGGGTGGTTGCAGTTGTATTTAGTGTAAACTTTCTTCCTTATATTCTGTACCACATGGGATGTGGTCAGAGCTGTTTCTTCATCTTCAGAGATGAAGGCTGCTGACTAAGCAGTTGGTGCTCTGTTAATCCTCTTATGCCAGAATTGCGAGATTTCCTTGTACAGTCAGTCTCATCTTCACAGGATAATTTCTAATGACTTAGGGTTTTACATTGACTTTTAAACAAAGTGAAAGCTGAAATGAAGTGAGATAATTGCATATTCATTGTGGTTGTACACAGTGTCAGAGAGTTCACCTTTCCCTCATCTTGTTCCAGAAGAAACGGTTAAAAACCCAAGCCTCTTAGATTTTGCATAATGATCTGGGGGGTAGAAAGGCTCAAATGCAAAGATTTGAAATAACTCTTGAACTGAAGAACTTCCTCTCTTGAATAACACTCTGCCTGATTTATTGCGAACGCTCAGTTCCCCAAAGCTCTGTGGATTAGGCAATACTGAATGGAATGGGGAGAATGGGTCGTCCTTGTGATGCTGGGGCCTTGGCTCAGCTTGTGTTTGGAGCCTGGTAACAGACAGACCTCACACTGTGGCATGGTACTTTTGATGTCCAGCTTGGGGTGTGCTTTTTAGCTATAGGAGATAATATTGACTATTTATTTTCCAAATTTTTACTCCTTTGATTTTTTAAAAATTTCATATTGGATATATTAGGAATAGAAATAATTGTACCCAATATATAAACTTCCCTAATAGCGTATTTCCCTGTGCCAGGTGCTGTTTATTAAAAAGAAAATTAAAATTTGTATTGTTCCTGGCTACGAGGAAGAGTGGCTAATTGGCTACAGATTTGACTTAGTGGGTGAGATTATTACAAGGTAGGTAATTCCCTTTGAATTCATGTGGAAGTGGAATCCAATGGCTGTGCTTAATTCAAGCCTGTGGAAGGGTCTGTGGAGCTGGGTTGCCATCTGCTGGTGTGCCCGGGGCTGGGGACAGGAATTGTCAACTCCACGATCCAAGTGACTTTTGTCAAACGGTGTTAGAGGTTCCCGTAATCATTAGTGGTTTTACAGCAGGGGTGTGTTCTTTCTGGGATTGTGTCCCACGGGAATCACTTGTTAATACCTGGCCTTTTTCTTTTAGCCGGAGTGTGGATTCGCGTTGTAATGTCGTGCTGTGGTTTGCAGCATCTTTTTTCTGGTAACAGAGAGATGATGGTTGGGATAGTTATAAAGATAATTTTTTTTTAAAAAGAAAAATATCATTGGCAGCCGATCCTGTAAATGAAGTTGGGGATTTTTGGGTCGCAGCTGTGTGGGTTGCGTTTCTGGCCTCGTGGTGGCGCTGCAGCCCCGGGCGTCTCACGAGCTGCATTTTTCCACAATGAATTTCACCCTGGCTCTGGGACACCCGGGCTGGGGCCAGGGGTGCTTTCCCGTAGCTAAAGGAGACCTTAATTCTGTGTTGTTTGTCAGTTCAGTACGGGAATTAATAATTCAAAAGGCCTGGTGAAGTGCAGTGGAACTAGAAGTTCCAGCTTCAAACCCCCTCCTAGTTATAAAGGAAAATTCTATCTCCACATCTCCTGCTTAGTCACCAGCGCTTTAATGGATTTACTGTTTATTATTTAGGATCTCTGCTTTATGCAAGCACCTGGGTAGTGGTTGTTAAACTCACAGGGATGAGGTCTTGGAAGGAATAGGGTTTGCAGTGGCTGGCAGACACCAGGTATCTGACTAACAAATTAAACATTAGTTTGCAAGGTACAACATCTGCTCTCCCACCACGCTCTCCACCTCTCTGCTCGTTATGTGTGCTGGCAGTGAGGTGAGTGCATAGAGCTTAGAATTCCACCTCCTCACAAAAGAATTAGATATAATCTCTTTTTATTGAAAAATACAGCACTAGTTCAGGGACACACCATTAATACCAGTTGTGCATAGTGCTACCTCCTGCTGATTGCCTGAATACTTGCTACAAAAGCAGGCATTTGAATCTGATGGGAAAACTTCATTTACATTTGTGTCTTCTAGAACACGCAGCTGCTCTTTTCCCAAAATGTTTTGTCATAGATAATGTTACTTTTAGTTTGCATTGTAGGTGGTAATATGTTGACTATTGAAATGTTGCTCAATACGGATGAAAACAGTTTTGCTTAAGAATAATCATGAAACTCGTAGGTGATGAAGGCCATAAATTATTTCAGGGAGTAGACAACTTTCACTACTTGACTGGACATGTAGGATTTCGTATTTTTATGTTGATAGAAAAGAGCAGGAACTATGGCTGCATGAATGAAGGGATTTTATTACTGTATGAAGGCAGGGAAATTGCATTTTACATTGGCAGTTGTATTTGAAATAACCTGAGATAGGATGTAAGTGGATTTCCAAATAAGGACCATGTGTGAAGTCCAAGTTTATGCATGCTAATTAGATGTTTGCATGTACATATGCTGCAGAGTCTGGTGAATCATTGGTACATTATCAATTTTGGAATCTGGACAGGGCCTGAGGAAGAAGTATAGAGCAAGTTCTAGACATCTGGCAGTGTTTGGAGTGCTTGCAGGGACTTACCTTTGTCACAGCTTTTAAGGTGTCTCTGTTAGGAAAACAAAAATGGATGTGCTATGACTCTGTGTGTTTTCATGATAGATTCAGGACACTTGCTTCACACTGGCATCCAAAACTGATAGCCCTGATTGGTTTTTCACTAGGAAACTTCATTCTGAATAATTCGTGTAAAGAACAGGAAAGTATTGTGATAAATTCTGTACTAAAGTCATATTTACTATATAGTGCATATTGTTTAAGCACAGTCAGCATCTTACTCGGAAGAAACCTCGGCGTATCACTTAAAACACAGTCAGCATCTTTTTACTTACTTCAGTTAAGTGAATTCCATTTTGGAGTGGACTCATTGGCTTAAAGGAGATTTTCATATTTAAAAGAAAATGTGAACACCCTTCTGTGTAACCTGAGGCTTGTCATTGTAAGAAATATGAATTCATAAAACTTGCCTTGTGATAATTGTTAGGCACTAGACTGTCAGTTTGAATGATTGCAGTTCTCATTATCTTCAGATGCTGCATGTTATTTTTTTGTCTGTGAATATGTTGAATTGATTTTTGGCACATGCAGTCACTTCTCTTCCTGACAGCAGCACTATTGTAGGTGTAAAGTGAGAAACTGCTGTAGTGTGCATGGAAAATTAGCTTTTTAGCTTGGGGAGCTATGGGGAACTTAAAATACAGTTATTCAGACTGTCTCGAACACACATTGTTGAAGAGTGAGGCTTTGTTGCATGAGTGTTGTTCCGTGGTTCTTAATGACCTCTCTATAAAAACATACTGATGTAGACAATAAAATTTCTGGGATGTAATTTAAAGTAGTTGAAAATTTGCTGTTTTATTTTTGGCAGATATTTCTATTGAAAGGCAATGTGAGATGTCTGCATTTAGTATTTTAATATGGCTGCCCTCTGTGTCTGGTAATACTTCTTGAAATAGTTTCCTAGGATGTGATAATAGGAGGATTGGTCTTAAAACATGAAATAGTTTGTTTGCTTAAGTTTCAAGCTGCTTTCTTCCAGAAATGCAAACTGTTTTGAGCCTTAGGACATTTGTAAGAATCCCCTGTAGCATTTTGACTAAGCAAAAGCTTTGGACATGCTCTGTAATTAGTAGCATAATCCTCCATGTTTGGCTGCCACTTTTTGTTTGGTCTGTTTTTCTGCACTGTGTCACTTTGGTTTATCCAAGCCATGCAATGTGTCTTTCCAGCAATCCTATTTCAGCCCCAGAGACACAGTGATTGTTTATTTTACCACTTTCAGGACAGTGGGAATACAGAGGTTTATCTGCATCACCTCTGAAGAGCTGCAGCTCAGAATTTTTCCTAAGAGTTAATCTAAAATCCTTATTGCCTCGAGATTACTCGAGGGGGAGAGGTGAAATCTCTTGGCAGAGATAAGGGTAGCCTTGTAAGTGAAACACCAGCCTGGGACTTAGGCAACAATCCTGATATCTGAACTTTGATAAGCTCAGGTACAGAGGTTCAGTCCCTTGGTCACCTGAAGAACTGAAAGTAAAGCACATCTTGCAGACTTTCTGTAAACCTCAGTTTATTAATGTTTAGCAGATGGTTGGAGCTCAGATGGACAGGGCTGTGGAATAATTTATTGCTGCAGTCACTATTTATAGTGTGCCAGCATCATACTCTGATTTCTGATTGTGTTCATATCTAGATTTTCAAGTCAGTTGTTCAAGAGCTGAGGCATACCATGATCTCTTACCTGCCCTTGCTGGGTTATTATTGCTAACCTGAGCATTTCTGCTTTAATGGTGAGTTTCAGACTCTTCCCTGGTGGGAACTGCAGAGTCCTTGTGCTGTAAGAACATGAGGTATGAAGACAGAATAACCAATATATTACCAAGCTTGATTTAGAGTCAATATCTGTAGTTCTTCCCTTTGTGAACAGAAACTAGGACAAATAACGGCCAGGTGCTTTTTTTCTTTCAAATTGTTGTTTATTATAGATGAGAAGAATTCCTGTATTGTGGTGTTTTTGATTGATCAGAATTATTTTCACTGAAAGCAGTTGTGGCCAACTAAAGTACGAACAGTGCAAAAGTTGCTGAGAGTGCCTTATGTGTTCAAAACAAACAAGTTTACCTGAGCTGTTTTTTTAGTAAATAGTGTGGAGCAACTGACTGAGGGGCTTCTGCTTCTGATATTTATTGCAAAGACCAAATTTTCATTAAAAAACCAAAGATTCTGTGTTCATCATGAATATAAAACACTGTCATGTTGAGACTATAGTGTGAGTATGCAAAAATATGTCAGTGTGAACTCTCAGCTATTGGCAAAGGGAAATGTTTATGAAAGAGGATTGAAAGATGTGCAGGGTTTCAGATCTGTCATAAAAGGATGTGAAATGTAATTAACCTAAAGTAACCTTTAAAGTATTTTTGAGCTTGATAAATTAAATGAGCTGTTGAGATAACTTAATGAGAGATTTTGATTTTATACTTTAAATAATATCCTATTAAAATCCTCAAGATTTTGCTTTGTGATGGAATCCAGTGAGATTTATATTTTCACAATGACCTCATGATTCAGTAACTTTGTTAATATATTTGGTGCATATTTGAGGGGTAAGGTCTAGGTTAATGGCAGCATTTATTCTTTAAGTGCTCAAAGCCACAAAGCTCTAATTGAAGATAGGAATGTTCAAACCTCATTATTTTAATGTGGTCATACAGTATAGTGACACTAAAAGTAGTTATATGATGAACTCCTGTGGCAGGGTTCATAATTTGTCCATGGAAACAAATAATTATGTGAAACTTTGGATTAAAATTCTCTGCCTTGGAGTTTAAATAAAACATGAAACTTGAGGTCTAACATGGTTTCTGTATTTGTCTTCGCTCAAATTAGCAACAAGCATTTGCATACCTTTAACACAGAGAATTCTGCTGTGAATTGTTTGCACAAAGTTACAGGGCATGCACCAAATCTCTCACACAAAGCTGCCTCAGTAGGTACTGTGTGATGTTTCTGTTTCAGGTAGTTAAGCCTGCAGAGGTACTTTTGGCAAATCTGCATCTCAAAAATTTCTAAATATTGGTAATTGAAGTAATTTAATGGATGAGCTGTTGTCAAGGAAAATACATACGGTGCTTATCACAGTGTCAGGAATCCAAGGGTTGGAGACAAAGGTCGGAATGTTCATTCCTGCTTGCATTTCATCAGTGCTGCTACCCTTGCATAGAGCAGCTTTGCCCACTGGGCTGTCCCTAGTCTGAGCTACATCCCTTTTAATACCCCTACTGCCTGTTCAATGTTCCTAAGCTCTTCTTTCCCTCCTATGTTCTCCCACAAGTGTTTATTTTTCTCCATGGCTTTCCCTACCCCCAGAAAAAACCTCCCCACAGTAAAATTTAGTTCTTATTACTTGATGATAGCCAGAAAATTCTGGCTAACTGTGACTTCGGGCTGCTTTTTGCATAAGTATACTTCTACTGTGACCTCCTTGATCCCTCTCCACTGTCAATTCTTTGGGCTATGGGCTCCTGGTCTTGGAATCTTAGCGTGAGCTGTATCTTGTATTGCAGCTTTACAGCTGCTCAAAATCTGCACTCCCTTTTTTTTACTGTACAGTTACTAGTTCTGGTACTACCTTTATTTCTTTAGTATCTCCTTGTTACATGAGCAGTGTTCTGAGTCATGGGCTTTTGATCCACAAGCTCTTTGACTCTGCTCAAATGACATTATGCAGTGTAAAAAGTCAAGTTTGTGGGTAAATCTGTCAATAGCTATTCATTTGGTTTTAGGTAAGGTTTTGATGTTTTGCCTTAAAATTCACCTATCAAATATTTTAAAATAAAGTAAAATGTAGAGTTAAGAATTTAAAATGTATGAATTTCTTATCAAAGTTAATTCTTAAATCTTATTAGAATAAAATAGGTTAATGAGAGAGAAGTTTGGCAAGATAAAATGATTAGGTGTTTGAAAGGAAAGAACAATATGTAATATAGCAAACGTGCAGAACTGTCTGAATTGAGAGGAAGATATGTCAGCATTGCTGGATTATATTGATCAGGCATCAGCATCAATCCTGATTAAATAGGCAGCTGTTTAAAGTGGTGTATTTGACAGTGACATCTTTTATTTTCTATATGATTACTGGCCTGCTGACATGTTTACTTTCTCAATAAAATTTACATATTGTGTTTAAAATGTTGCTGACTGAGTAATAGTTGAATTATACAAGGCAGAGTTAAAAAGAAAATCAGACCTTCTTATGGCTGATATGAACATGTATGAATATCAGGTAATACCTAGAAACAAACCAGTTGATTTATGTACCAGCTTAATTCCAAGAGAGCACTCTAATAAATTGAATGGCTTGCTTATTTTTTATGGTAAAGGTGATTTAGAAATCACTTATACACACACACACACACACAAACACATATATATATATATATACAAGAATGAGATTTTAAAAGAAAATGGCCACAAATGTTTGTATAAATGAGAGGTCTTGAAACCCTTGGGGGACCCTGTTCCATGTGGTTTATTGTCAGACAAATCTGTGGTAACTTCTCTGGCAAAGTGTCAAGAATGGATTAAAAACCATTTAAGGGTGCTTGGCCATTAAACTTGGGTCTCTAATGAAGTGATAGATATTCTCTTACTGTTTGAATTGCTGAATTTCTCTGTTTTTCCATAAACAAAAGGTGAACTGCTCTTCCCCCTGGCTTACTATAAATTACAGTAATTTCTAGGGAAAGGTATGATGGTGCCTAGCTTCTCCAGTGGAGTACATTAATGATGCATGCCCTTCCATCTGCTATCAGATTTCTTTTTGTCCCATTATCAACAAGGATTTTATCATCAAGCTTTGCCTGCATTCTGTGGAATCTCCATCTTGGAATAGTCACGGACAACTGTTCGTAATGGTCAGCTCCATTTTTCCTTGCACATCAGGAAACTTCTCCAGTAGTTGGGGTGTTGAGAAGTAGGTAAATACGATTTCACTTTCTGAAGCAAGCAGTGAAAGGTTGTTTGAACTCCATTTTGTGTTACGTAAAAAGGATAAAGTTGATTTAACTCCATTTCACCTAGGCTACATGATTGGGCTTATGCTTTGTGTTATAAGCTTCTGTTCTGTGTTGAATCCCCCAGTTCAGAGTAGTGGAAAGCATATAATAATGGTCACTGCCCATAAGTGTAATTATTGCACTGCTGTATGTTTTACAGGTAATTACTTTAATCCCATAAAATGCTCAAATTCTGTCATGACTATGCTGAGGACTGCCTGTCTCATTTACATGCAGTTCTGTGTCCAGTATCATGTCCTCAGACTGCATGGGAAGGGTTGTGGAGGCTGGGGTTGTGGCTGGGTGGTGGTGCATGTTTAAAGACCCTCCTCTCTGCTCCCTTTTGCAACAGGCAAAGCAGCAGTGAATAGCACAGACCACCAAGCCTTGAAGCTTGGGTCTAATTCAGATGTATTAATTGTGGGGCCTGTGTTACCCACTGCACGGCAGGGGATGCTGACTGCAGTGTGCTGAGGAGGACTGGACACCTCACAAAACACAAAATGTTAGTGGGAGAATTCACTTCTTCTGTGTAGACTGGGCACATGCCATGATGGGACACGACGAGAGCAGACTTCACATGTTCAGTGATGGTTTTATGAGACAGATCAAGCTCCAGCAAAGATCCCATGGGAAGAGGAGTAAGATTGTTTGTGTCCTTAGCAGTGCTCAGTTCTGGTTCAAAACGTAAGTCAAAAAAACACCCTAAAAGCTGAAATAGAGGCATGCAAAGCTAAAAACAGTAAAAAACCAACCTGCTTTGAATTTCAAGAAGATGAACTGATGTACAAAGAGAAGCCTGAAGAACAAGGAACATCAGTGAAGAGACCTGCGTATTTATAGTCTTCACAGAACTGAATTAAGGACCACTTCTTCAAGGCAGAGAAATGCACTGTGTTCCCCCTACCTAATAATAAGGATTAAGAATGGTTAAAAGGAAAGCAGAATGGTTAGGAACAGACTAAACTAGCTTGTTAATTACAGTGAGAAATATGAGATAATGACACAATTTAAAAATAATTCAAAGATGAAATGTGTGAACTACTACTTGTGCTGTGTAGCCAATTGCTTAAAATAGTTTGAGGACTGGAAAATGGCAAACTGAGTACCAGTATTTAAAAAAAGGGATCCATGAGAGATTTGTGGAGTTAGAATTGCAGATGTTCCCGTCATGCTGTAGTTGCCTAAATCCTAATTCCTACGAGTGTAATTTACCATTTGGTTGCATTAACACAGTATGTGCACAGAGCAAGTCATTCAGATCACCCTGACAGTGTTGACCTCGCTGGTTGTACTCTGCTGTTAGAATACACTTGTCATCAGTGGCTTTATATTTATTTCTAGGTCACCCATTCAAATCATAGAATCACAGAATGGTTTGTGTTGGAAGGGACCTTAAAGACCCTCTTGTTCCAACCCCCTGCCATGGGCAGGGACACCTTTCACTAGCCCAGGTTGCTCAGAGCCGCATCCAGCCTGGCCTTGAACACTTCCAGAGATGTGACATCCACAACTTCCCTGGGCAACCTGTGCCAGCGCCTCCCCACCCTCATAGTGAATAATTTCTTCCTTATATCTAATGTTATATGCATGGCTGTTCTTTTGACATAGAAAGGTCATATTCCCTAGCAATTCTTCTGACAGCTACTTTTAAAAATTCAATTGATTGGCAGGTTCTTAACCCAGAAAGTTTTGCTGTTTCATAGAGATAGATTTTCTTTAGAAATGTAGTTTTCAGTCAAGCTGTAAGCTCTGAGCAATTCAGAGTCTTGATGTTTACATGTTTACTTGATCAGCAGAGACAGTAATTTAAACACCCCAAGCTCTACCTCTCCCATCCAAAAGCACCTAAGAACTCGTCTTAGAAGCCACAGTGATTTATTTGCAATCTTTTCATTTCCCCCCATGAAAATCTCAGTAACTAATGCTATGATGCTACTTCTACTCGTTCTTTAGAAAAGCTGATACAGGACTGAAATAATTATTTTGCCTGGGATTGACATTGTCCTAGCTGCTCTGAAACCTCCTTGATAATCTGCTTACTTGTTTGGCTGGGTAGGAATGGACTTTGGCTTTTCCTCTGTTTCCTGTTGCAAAAGCAGCTTTGAAGGCAGTACTGAGAAGGAAAGGGAGCTGCTAGTGTGGGAAATTCAGGTGCACAGGACAGAGCAAACTGCTACGATCAACTGATAATGCTGATGTCTGATAACTTGGAGGTATATTTAGAATGCTGCTGCTGTTTTCATGTTTGTCTTTTGTCCATTGCAGCTCACACTTGCATTTAGTTGCTTTCTGCTTCAGTGACTTCAGAAGGAAACCTAAGGGGACAGGGGTTTCTTCAGCTTCATTAACTATTCTGGAAAGAGCTTCTCCTTGCCTTGAATTCCACCTTAACTGTACAGATTTGTGTTCTGCTATGAGATCATTCTGTCAATATAGGCTTGTTTACTTCACAACTTCAGCAGTTTTGGGAGGATCCTTTCAATATTAAAGCATCCACCTTTTGCACTAGCAGATTCTTTTTCAGCGTGGAACTGTGAATTTCTACTGGTGATTGTCAGTGTTTCTTTCTTTTAGGAAGACCTAATGTTTTGGTAGAATTGAATTCTCTGTTTTCTAATGTAGTTTCCTGTGTTAATTGGTTTCTTGCTGGATCCTGTCAGCCTCACTGTGATACCAGCCTTCCGAGAAGCTCATTTTGTGGATGTGTTTAGAAAAGGCTCTCCTTCTTTCATGGAAAGAATTTTCTCTAGGGATGCTGCCAAGTCTCAGAAGACCAAGAAATGTTATGGCTTTGTATTTAAATGTAATCAAACAGGCATTCATCATCATTTTGTCTCTTTAGAGCAGGAACAGCTCTGTAGATGAATATGTATTTTTGGCATTGGCTTTAACCAAAATTGAAACTAATGGTTTAAATGATCTTGACTGCCTGAAGCACTGAACAGTAGTAGGGAATCAAAGTTTCTGCAATTGTTCCATCTTTCCTGGCAACTTCCAAGCCACTGGCCAATTTCATCCAGGCTTGAAAAGGATAAGAAATGTCAAAAATAACTGTAATTGCAATACTATAAGAATTGGAAGCGAGTAGGAGACACCCCCTCACATTCTCTCAGTGACAGTCAGTTCGTTGTTTATTGTGGTTTGGCAGCACTGGTCGACATTCAAATATGACAGTGCTGGATTAACTGGGGGAGGTGCTGTCTCCAGCTGGGTGGAAGTAAAATAGGAGAGCCAGAGTTACCTCTGTCAGGACTATGGGAGAGAGCAAGAGACAAAAATCCAAACTCAAGTCTGTAAGAAGTTGGGTGTCTTTAATTCTCGTTGCTCAAGAAGCAGCTTGTTTATATTGCAGTAATGAAAGAATCTGGCATCCTTCCGTTTCCAAAAACGCTGATGTTCGTGATCTAACTCTGGGCAAGGTTGGAAGGGCAGCTTTTGAAGCACGTCTTGAAATGCTTCCTTGTTGTCAGTTTGGCATGTTGCTTTTGCTGTGGAAGGAGTGGTGGGATGCTGCTCCAGTAAATTGAAGATCTTTCCATGTGGTTGCCTTTGCAGCGTCCTGTGGCTGTCCCAAGCTGGGACTGCACTGCAGGGTCAGCACAAGGAAGCGATGGATGTCTTTCCTGGGCTGTAAATCTGACCTTCCAGAAAGGAGGGAAGGGAACCCTCACGTTTTGGTTGTGCATATTGGAGCTGAGCATACATGTGGTATCATCTGCAGTTTATTTCTTTGCTTTTCACTACTAACGACATTAAAAAAATTAGTATTCTACAAGCTTGAAAGACAGACTATTATCTAATTGGCTTTTGGTTAGGAGGATACTGATTTCTAGGTCAATGTAAAACAAATGAGCATTTAAATTGAAGAGGAGCAGCTGTTCCAAAGCCCCTTTTCCACAGTGCCTGGTTTTGTTAAGGATAATTATGTCTAATTTTAAATTATGATAGCTTTGAGTATTGAGCTTTGCCTTGTTACATCCACTATCTCATTCTCCTTCATCAGTAAGAATGTTCTATCATGGAGCTAGGTTTCTGATTGGATTTATTTTTCTGGGCCTTTTGAATTATGAAGAGAAATGCAGCTTTAAGGATGGGGTTTTCAACACTTTCATGCCAATGTTACCACACTCACATTTTATTTTTCGAGGTCTCAAAACTGATACAGCGTGTCTGATTCCTGTGGAAAGATACTGCTGGGAAAATACATATTTATGTAAAAGTGTAAGATTTTTGTTCATATTTTTAGCTTGAAAATGGAAACGTCAGACTCTAGTGCTGAAAAATCCAAGAAAGCTCTTGTCAGCCTTGGAAGGAAACATATGCTAAAGATGTCCTGTGGATTACGTATTGCTTGTTTCAATTAACACATTGATATTCTCTGTCAGTTCTAGAGACAAAAAAGCCCAGGTGACAATTCAAATGATGCATGAAAATAATATTTCAATTTTTTTTCTGGTAGGCTGAGATTTTTTTAAAACAAAGAACAGAAGATTTCAACTGCTTTGGTCAGTATTATATTAATAACTCAGTAGGATGTCTGAGAACTTTACAGAACATATATTGTAAAGATACTGTGGCTGCAATGAAGCACATTTGCTTTTATGAAACGTTTGTTTCTGGACATGACAGTATTGTAGTGTCACACCTAAGAATTTTGTGTTTGAGTTTAATTTGGAGTAAAGTGTAACTATCAAGAAACGTTAAATATGTATATTTGCATTCTAAATTGAAATACAAGCATTTTTTTACCTGCTGCTTTTATGGAAGGAGACAGGTCTTCACATGCCTTTTAAAATAATTATTGTCACACTTTTCCTCTGAGAAATATTCTTTGAGTCTTTAAGTCAACAATTAGACTGTCTTTTGTTTCTTCTCCCCTGATTGAATGTAAATGGTTCTATTAAAAAAAACCAAAAAAAGTGTGAGAGATTGCTAAATTATTATGTCCCTACTTTTTTTAAAATGAAAAATAGCTTTCAAAGAAAAAAACCCCGACAACCAGGAAAACTCATAAAAATGGGAGGTCTGATGCAGATCCTGGAGAAGAGGGAGAATTGAAAAAAAAATTATCATTGTACTGTAAATCTTTGAAATTCTGAGTGAATTTATTCTTTTTATCTTTCCTTCAGTTTTTATTCGAGTTTAATGGATAAATGTTGGAAAAAAGGGATATCTATAAAAAAGCTTTTAACTTGTCTAGCACTTTAAGGTGATGACAAAATTGTGAGAAATCAATAGCAAAGTTTTGTCTGAGACCAGAAGTGGAAGAATAAAAATCTGTCAGAATCCATCAGTGAAAAGCTACTGTGAGATATCTCCCTAGATATCGATGTAAGCTTAGTCAGGTATAAACAAGGAGAGTAGGAGAGAATAAAGCCCTCTAATTCCAAATGTTTTGGCTTATCCTCGAGTATTTATTTCAAAGGCAATGTTTGAATGTATATCATGTTGGTCTTGAGGCAGCAAAATGGTACAACCTTCAGAGTCTTGTTTAAGCACTTTAATGTCAGCTGGAAACCATGGTAAAATTCATGGTATATTGAAATGAATTGCATATGGATTAAGTTGGAAAAATGTATTCAGTGCTGTAGACTCTGTTCTGAGCAGAATAATTAAACAAAAAGCAGCTGTTGAGTTTCATGGCATTTTTCCTCATGGGTTTTTGCCTAATGAGTGTGTATGACAGTGTGAATCATTATTTGTAACTATTTTACCAGTGTAATAGAAGAGGTTCCTTGTCTCATGAAACATCATGTGTTTGTTCTGAAGAAATGAGTGCCCAAAATGACAAATATCCTACAGATACAAGTGGGAGGAAGATACAGTGAAATACAGCTTGGTTTAGTCTCATGCCTCTGCAATTTGTTGTCCTTAAAACTCTTTAATTGAAAAGTAGATGCCATCTCTCTATAAAAATTGTCCAGCTTGTACTTCAAAGTCAAATGTGGCTTTATTGGTGAAGTAAGAATTGGAAGCAGAAAAGTTAGGGAGGAGTTTACAGAAAAGGGAAGTCTGTATATGCGAACCACTGCTGCTGTGGTGAGGCTGCAGGAAGAGAGCTGCTAGTCAGGAGTGTGGATACTGGAGGAAATCTTTTGTGTATAGTAAAATTTTGGGAGTATTTATCAGCGTGTTTGCATGAGATATGAGGTGCATCTGTAATTTGTAGCTTTATAGAGCCAGTTTCTAGGGCAAAATAGCTTCTGGGCTAACTGGATTCATAATGTCTTTCCTGTGGGATTCTAGAAACTGCGGGCTTTGTTTCTATAAACTTTCAGTAAATGTCAGTAGCTTCATTTGGGAAACACACAAGTTGGAATCCAGTCCTTGAGCTTTTTGTTTGTTGCCATTCTGATCAGTTATTCATTGCTGAGGTTCAAGTCCTTATGTCCCTAAAGCATGAGGGTTGTCTTATAATAAAGTAAGAGAAACTTGATTTTGGTACTGTCATCAAAACTTCTACTAAACAGAACTTAAATTTTCTTAAGGTTTAAATTTGCAGCATATATTAAAAAAGGCTTTTCTGCCTATCAAAACCACGTTTCTTTTAAAAATGGCATTGTATTTGAAATGTAGCATGGGAGAAGCTGGTTTCCATTCTGTTCTATTCTGTTGAATGGCAGTTCAACTCCAGGACATGAATTTGCATAGTGAATCCAACATTTTCTATATATATTAAATTTAACTGGAGATTCGTTTCCAAATATCCTAGCTTTCAAAGGGGCTTGAGCCAAGGTTCTGCCTGGAAGCTGGTGTCTCTTCTGCATGTACCTTCTCTGGTACAGTATGGAAGCAGTTGGTCTGTAGATGAATGAACTCTTTCCTCCAGCCTTGTCGGCAGCAAATTTACATTTGTATGGAAGATGAGTGGGAGTGCCGCCTTTCATAAGGCATTGAGAGTGGGGGATGGGGCAGTCTGGCCCAGGAATCTAAATCTAACAAACTGGGAACAGAAAATGCGCTGTGAAAGCCTGAGCATTGTGTAAACCTTGAGGATTTTAGACATTTTTTCAGCGTTTCTGTTTCTGGGACAAGCCTCATAAGCGGTGGTTCAGGATGAGTTCCCTGCTGTGGTTCATTGCTAATGCACAGCTTTGCTCCAAAGGTCTTACTTTATCAAACTGAATCTTGTAAATAGGCAAGACATCCAGAAGAAATTCAGATAAGCTGTCAGGCGAGTTTCCTTAGGTTGGCTGCCAAGTTGTGTTTCTTTCTTTTTTTTAAACAAGTTACCTCATCAACCTTCCTGGTTTCAGTAGTCTGTCAGTGTATCTCGAAGAGACACGTTTTAAAATCTCCAGATAAACACAGCTTGATCAAAATAAATAAAAAAGCCCCAAGCACTTAAGTTTCAGATTGACAGCGAAACATTTGGCTCATTTTTTTTTGCACAGATAAATGTTACCGAACAGTTTAAAAAAATTTCACTGAAATTGTCAGCTTATAAAATTTTGGAAAGTGATCTTTTTTCCCCACCAGACAATATGTTATGTAAGGAAATGTTATAGCTTTAAAGTTTCCCACAGCTTGATGTCTTGTTGTTTTTAGTTTTGATTAAATAGAGTAAAAACTATAATGAATTTGGAATTATGAAAAATGTAAATTTTGAATCTCAGTATTTTAGATCAGGGAATTGGTTCAAAAAGTTCCTTGATAATAAAATATGTAATTAAAAACATTGCATCTTGCTGAAGAAAATTGAAAAGCTGTTGGTCTTTTTAGCCCTATTTTTGGATGGGAGCACTCTTTGTATGGCAAAATGAGAATTGGTCTTCATCAGAAGATCATCCTTTTGTGTAGTGCTGACATCCTTCACACCACATCTCCAGTGATGGGGCCCTAGTTGTGTGAGAGGCTTTGTGGTGTTTTTGTAGTTAATATGAAATATCGAAAGTTTCTAACTGGTCAGTATAAATGGACTTGGACCTCTAGAGTTACGAGTTTAAGGTGTGCAGCTATTGGATTCACTTAAGCTGTGCTAGACAGCACACACATTTTTGATCCACAGTGTGATGATCTGATTGCCAAGATGACCTTTACTGGTTTTGTTTTATGGTAATGGTAGGTTTCAATTCTGATGCAACAGTATAAACCACAAAAGATGTCACGACACAGTGCCAAGAACCTGAAATGACTAGGAAGTCATGGAAAAGTTATTTTCTCTATTTTTGTTAATTCTTAGTTTTTTCATGGATGTGAGTGATACCTGAAATACACTTCAAATTTCAATTACAATTTAAGATACGTAGAAAGTATTTTACATTCAGCACAGAAAGTACAATATACAAACTGAACACAGCTAAGAGATGAGCCCTGTGATTCTACACAGATATGTCTTTGTGCATATGTAAATGCACTCTCTAATACAGTAGATTCAGACTCCTTTCTTATTTATCCCCCTTTGCAGTTGCTTTGGTGAGTAGAAAATGTGAGTAATAGGATAATAGCTTATTCAGGATTTCTCAATTATGTTTCAGTAAAATGTATTGTATGCAGGAACAATCACACGACTTCATAGTGACTTCCTGTGGTCATTGCTTTCCTGACTGTGAAATTGGTTTGCCCTTGGTCATCTTCCACTGATGCTGTTTGAAAATCTGTGGGCTACAGAACAGCTGAAAGAATTGTTGTTTTGATTATACTGAAGTTAATAGATGGGCAAGTCCTGTCATTTTCACCTTGGAAATGTTCTAACCTCTCAGATGTTTTTCTTCTACAAGACAGAGAAGAGATAGATTTTGGTAGCAGACAGTGGAATGGGGTCTGAATCAGCATGAATGAAATTTCTTCTTATCAAAAGACATAAAATGCTGACCAGAATCCAAGCACAGATCCCTCCTAGAGACCTCTCAGAGGTAGGGTTAGTTGCTGCCTAGTGTGTAAACTGTAAAATTCCAGGTCCTCTTAATATTCTTCAGTGTCTTGTCATACACGTGGTCTTTCCTGGTATAGTTAAAGGAGATTGAGTTCTTAAAGTCTTTTAACCCTGATGTTTTTCTACCCTGAAAACATTTATTTTGGATCTTTCATTTTATCAATATTCATCTCAAAATATAGGTAACAGACATGATTTTCCATGGTGATGTCATCAGTATCACATCTAGAGACAATACCACTCATTTATGATGTGTAAGTCCTTTTGGTCTGTTCAGAGCTTCTGGAACTGTCATAGCTACACACTCCTTTTAGAATTACTTTTCAGTTCACAAATTCACTGTTACACCTCGTTCCTTTTTGGAGTTGATGCCCTTTAGGATGCAAGACACTGTTGTCTTCAGCAAAGCACTACCTTTGGACTTTCTACCTAAATAAAAACACAGAATGGTTACACTGGCTGAGCCCCCTAGCTTATCTCTGATAGCAGGTGTCTAAGGCAGAGTCTCTTCCCAGAACATTTGCAACTGTTGGTGACTCTGGGTCATCTTCATTGTGTTTCCCTCTTTTAAGAGTTCTTGGCAGATTCTTCAATGAATTTGTCCAAGCACTTCCACCCATGCTTGTGATTTTTTTTCCCCTCCAGCCTTTTACAGCAGGAAATAGCCCAATGTGACTGTTGTGTAAAGCAGTACCTCCTTTTGTTCCTTTGGAAATTGCTCTTAGCCTCGTTTAATTCATCCCAGTATTGGCAAGCTGATAAACTGTCCTTCCCTACTTATCAGGCTAACCCTTGCAGGAACATACTGGAAGTTCATGGCTTTTTCCATTTCTTGATGTCTTCAAATCAAGATAGAATAAAGAACTTTTTCAGAGCTTTTTCAGAGCACTGCAGCTAAACAGGAATTGGATTATGTCCAAGAGATCCCAATACTACAGTAGCCCGCCTCGTTCCTTGTTGCTGCAGAGCAAAGCAAAATTTTCTGCAGATTTGTCAATTTGATGGAGGGAGGAAGAGTTGAGTTAGGAGCTTAGTAAAGTTACTGGTGAACCAACTCTGAATTCTGTCTTTTTATGCGCCTTCCTCATTTTTTTTAGTGAAGTTGAGTGTTAAGGTAGGTACTCTAATTCTTAAAGGATGCAAGTATTACATGACTTCCTTATTTTGATTTTTTTTTTCCTGATAAATAGGTATTATGTTAGACCCTTTCTAGGTGTTGCCTGCATCTGAAAAGTGTTTGGGAAATTTCTTCTAGAATTAACTTTTTATATAATTGATAAAATTATATTTTGTGCCCTTCAGTTTCTTTAATATCTTTCAGTAATATATCCTTTAGTATAATGTCTTCTACAAATACTTTCTCAGTTTAATTGTAGACTTACCTGCAGACCTTTCAGGATGTTAAAATGAATGTCTAAGGGTGGTGTAATCTTTTGGTAAAATGATGGATAAATTTAAATTTCTAAAGGTAGTATTTTGTAAGAAAAATTGTCCATGTCAGAGAGTTGCTTTTAAATTCCATTTGTCCTTTGCTTCTTTCAGTTTGATAATAAGTATTTTCTCCCATCCTCTTCCATCACTGATTTTCTCTGGTAGATTTTGCTGAAAGAAGAAAATGAGGAGAGGGGATGAGCCTTAACAGTTATATAAGGGCAGAAAAGGTGATCGCCCCATTTGTGATGTTTTTGGTGGTGTCTTTTTGATCTGACATTTAAATAAACATTGTTTGCACTGAAGAAGGGAAGGGGAGAGGGAAGCTGGAGGAAAAGACATGCTTGTTTTTTTTTTTCCATGAGCCCCCACTGGCTTCTCTAGCCCAGAAACTGGGTAAGCGTGGCAGGCAGCCAATTTGAAAGCATCCTCCCCAAGAAAGCTTGAAATTTGGAAGAGAACAGATGATTCTCATGGAAGTTTGAGACTCATGCCAGCCTCAATCAATTACAAGTCACTTGTGAAGACATATTGAGAATTGGCAATGTCTGAATATTATGATAAATAATCCAGAAAGGATTAGATGTGTATGTGCCAATAAGAAAGCCTCCAGTTATGTTACGGAAATAAGTGATAGTTACATACTACTGTTATCTGGCTTAAACATTTTCATTTACTGGTGGATTTAGGAGGAGAATGCAATGGGAATGGTGTCTTTGGCCTTATGTGATGTTGCATAATTGTTAGGATGTCTTGATTCCTCTCATAGAATGTGTTGTTTAATGCTGGTGGCCTTAGAAGAGGTAAGATCAATGATCTGGTTAGTGCATGGTCTAATATAAATATTTCTGAAATCTGTTATAGACTGAAATAAATTGCAAAGTGCACGTAAGGTATGTGAGCATGCATGCCCAAATGTTTTGTTTCTGTGAGAATTTCTTAAGTAAAACCAGAATTTGTTTGGTATGAATGTCTGATAACTGAAGTTAGTATTTTGTATTTTTTTCTGAGGAAGCTTATTTGGTGGCAAAATGCAAGAAATTATATTGAAATCCATCCTCAGTATTATCACAGTGAAGTACTGTGATCATTTGATGTTCCAGTCTGCTTTTAAACAGAGCTTAATCTGTATTTTTCTGTCGCTGTTCCCCCCGGGTGACACATCCTTACATTCTCACGCAGAGTTCTGTGGCTGGCTTGATGCTCCCCAGCCGCCTTCGCGAAAGAAGATGCTGTTCCTTTAAAATGAAGTGGCTGCCGGAGTTGTTTTCAGAAGCGCAGGTTTTTACATGGTACAGTAGAGTCCATGCAAATGAGCCTCCATGAGCCTCGGAGCGGAGCGGAGCGGAGCGCACAAAGGCGCCGCAGCCCTCGCTCGGCGTGCGCTCGTTTGGAGCGGCAGATGGAAGGAGGGACGGCAAGCGTGAGGATTTATTAGCTACTCTCAATAAAAGGCTGCACTCGCTCCGCGGAGGATCAGAAAAAAAAGCCTGGTGAATGGGATTGAGTTGTATCTGCTTTCAGCTGACTTTACAATGATGTGTTTAGCTCATGTGACTCGGTCACTTAGCATGAAGATCAGCTAAAGATTTCCGTGTAAATCTCTGTTCCTTTAAGCACCGCCAACCTGTGTGCTTGTATGGAGACTCTTTTTGGTTTGCAGCTGTCATAACTGTGGGAACAGGAACACTCCATCGAGCTGTGGTAGGCAGCCCACGGTCTGGGCTCCGCTTGCTGTTGCATTTGCGCACTTGAGGATGTCTGGCTGAAATCCCCTCATAAACACAGCTCTCGATGAAGTTTGATTTATGTATCTCATGAAATCCTTCAGAGTCTGAAGTTAGGTTGTTTTTAGATACAGTGTTTATATTCAGAAGTTATAAATAGACTCTTCCTAAGCTTTTATCAGGAGATGAAATCTGTTGCTTTAGCTTTCTGCTAAAAAATTGAAGGTCGTTGCGGCAGTAGGTTGTTCATTATATTTGCAATATTTTCTTTTTTCCTTTTTAATCTAGAAAGGGCATGTGTAGGACAAAGGCTTCTTGACATGCTCAGTAATTTAAATGAGAGTGGGATGAACATACCTAGATTTTAATTTTTACAGAAATGGTGTTCGGTATAGCTAGAAGCTTTATTGTTGTTTTATTTTTCAACACATGCTGTATGCTCATCTTTTAAAATGGGATTGGCATAACGGACCTAAAGGGGCAAAGCCTTTTTTGACCTTGCTGGAGTTGTCTGTGTGAAGGTAGCTGGAAAACAGAAACTGCAGGACAGACTGAAAAAGCCTCAGATGAACTGTGCTTATTCCTTTTTGGTTTTTTTGCCCCTGCCTTTTTGCCAGGGATGACGATGAGGGAAGGGCTACTTCAGCCAGCTCTGTCAGTGATGAATAGATGAATGAATTCTTAAATGTTCAGAACTTGCAGCATGTGTTCCAGACCCTTCAGCACATGAGAGTCGCAAGATCTCAGCAATGAGCTGAAGAATGTGCCGTGCCTGCTGCATGCGAGGAGCCCAGCATACCTCAGAGATAGCAGAAACAAAAGAATGTGTGACAGTATCTGAAGGATCTGACAGTTGCTTTGTCTTGAAAAGGAGTAGAGGAATTTTTCAGAATTGGGAAAAATAAAATTTCTGTGTTTTTCGTAGTGAGGTTTTTCTGTGTTTTAGGTGCCAGTGTATCCTGTCTGCCCACAGTATTGCTTTTTTAGTTAGCGTGACTGTGTATTTTTTAAAGGAAATGTGACCTGGATTTTGTGAGCTTATTATACACAGTAAATGAAGGCAGCTGTTTTAGTTTACTGATCCCTTATAAGAGCTCAAGTCAATTGAAATAAAGCAAAAATACGTGTGTATGGGATCTGAATTAAATTCCACTCTTTGGTCTTACGTGGAGTCATTATTACATATTTCTAGACAGTTGTGTGTATGAGGGGAATGAGATATCCAACCTTGAAAAGATTTAGGAAAGTCGAACAGATTTTTTCCAATGTGACCTGCTAAATCTGCCACAAAGAGGCAGGCAGAATTACCTACAGATAGTCAGAGACCGTGGCTGCCGTTCTTCATGACAGGCAAGTGAAAGACCATGTCCTATTTTTAGCAAGTGGACGGAGGGCGAGTGGGAGGGAGAGAAAAGTTTGAAAATAATGGACTTCTTTAACAGTTAGAGAGCAAAGCTAGCAAGAAGCAAGTGAGCTTTAGTGACCAGCAGTCGAAATATGGATGATTCAAGTATTCTTCGAAGAAGAGGGCTGCAGGTAAGTGTAACTTCAGCCGTCTTTTATTTATTCTTCTGCTTGTAATGTTGACAGTCTCATAAGAATGCTGGCAATTGTTTGGTGTAAATCAGGTTGACTGAGTACATAACAATGATACTAGTTTTGAGGTTTTCTGTTTTCACATAGTGTATATTTCATAAATTAAAAGAAGGATTTTGTATACAGTAATAAAATAATTTTTTTATTATTTGGATTTTATCCAATAGTTTTGTGACTATTCCTGTGGTAAAAAATGAAGTGTAAACTGTGAGGCTTACCTTATTTTTGGAACTTCACTTTTACAGATACATACAAAAATCTGTTACATGACTTGTCAGACTTGCCTTAGAGTAGCCATTTTACTTGAGCATTAATTAAAAACTGAATGTCAGAGCAGATTGAATGTTCTCATTTATTTTAGACATATGCTTCTTTATTGCTTCAAATGTGCAGTAATCCAAAACCAGAATGCAATTCAACAATGCAAATAATATTTATAGTTTACTTTCAACAACTATAATTGTTGAAATAAATACTTTAATTTGTTTTGAACTCAAACATGCTACGGAAGTTTTATTCTGTACTGGTGCTGTGGAAGTTGTACTCAGTTGCACTGGTATGACAAACAGTAATCTGTGCCAGGGTCAGTGGTGTGTGATAACTGAACTGATGCTTATGGAATAAAACTGCTGGAAGTGAGTGAGCTCCAAAATCTTGTGTGAGATGGACAGGGAATCTGTGCTTCAAAGCACCATATTCTTATTTTTTTCCCCCGGAGTGCATTGTAATGGGATGGGGTGGGATATAGCCTATTACATACTTGCTAGCATAAGTAATTGTTTATAGACCATGAACGTTGCCTGTTAAATTAACCATGCCTGTCCTATTGTTTAATTTCCTTTGAGGAAAATAAATTTACAATTTTAACATATTGCTATTCATACCTTGCTGATGCTTTAAGGCAGTTACAAAGTAATTGTTGCCTTATGTGAATATGTTCTACATCTCACCTTTTTATATTTTGATTTTTTTTTTTGGCCAGCTTAATAATATTACTGAAAGAGCTTGACACAGTGTGCTGCATATACCATGGTGACAGTGTATTAGGATAGTGCATTTCCTTATCATAAAATTGGCTGTATTTACCTTTGGTATAACTGAGTATAAAGGAATAGGTAAGATTGTTTGGGGGGTGAATTTTTGGATAAACTGATATTTATTTTTGATGTATTTAATTAGTCAGAGTTTCATAACCAAGAAGATTGTTTCTGACCACAGATAATCAAAATTTTTTCAAGGCATTTATTGCTTTCCTGAACTTAGAATTTCTTGGGGATGTTGTATCTGTGTAATGTGTCAGGGAGTGGTTTTCATGGTGATTCTTCAGGGAAGTATTGGAAAAGTAAGGGAGGTTGGAGGAGCCCAAATGTCCACCAGTGTCAGCAGAAGACACTGCTGCGAGTGAGAATGCATTTCCCTGGTTTAACTGTGTAGTATGGTGACATGCCATCATTTTGGTGGTCTTGGGTATTTACTGTCTATATGTGGTGTCTGTCCACAGTTGGGTAGGTATGTGTAAATGCATATGTATTTATAGGTGTAATAAATATCTACACCAAAAATGCTTCAGGAATTGAGAAAATAGGCTAAAAGGACATCAGGAAATAAGGCAGATGTTCAAAAGGAAATTAATGATAGATCTTTTTTCCCCCCTCTGTATATTGGAGTAGAATTTTTGGAAGGAATTGTGGCTTGGAAAAGTGACCATTTTATAGTCAATTTCATCTTTTAAAATCAGGAAAACTTAAAAAGCTGTTGGTGATTTGCCAAGACAATATGTTTAATTACTTCCCTTGGAGAGCTGGGTGATACAAGTTGGGAAGGCCACTGATGAAAAAAATCAGTTTCTCATTTCAAACTGGATGTTGATGGCTTTTAAAATGAACATCACAGCCCAAATTAGGTCCTCTCATCCAACCTCTCCACTCCAAGCAATGCTAATTCCGAAGTTAGATCAGGCTGCTGAAGGACTTGTCCGGGCTGGTTTTGAGTATTTCTAGGGATGGAGATTTTGCAGCCTTTTTTGCCACCTGTTCTGAGACTTAATTGTGTGCACTGTGAAAATCTTGTTTCCTCTATGTTTCAATACAGGACACTTTCCAAATGCATGCATATGTTTTCCTCCTGCTTCCTTTTACCTCCATCACCTGAAATACTTGTGACATCAACACTGTGGTACTTTGTCTTCTTGGGGAACTCTCTGAGCCCTGATCCCTGCAGTAAATAGCCGTGGACCAGTGGAAGCAGACAGCCTAAAGGAGCAGGAATGTTCCTACAGGCAAAGTCAATGTATTGGCACGTGGCCCTTGTGTATCCCCTTCTTGATCTATTCAGTCTGCTTTTGTGGCATCCTCTTTGGTGCCACAAATTTGGTCTATGAATTTGTAGTGGTGAAATGTGTGGAAATTTAAGGTGCAGGAGAAGCAAACCAGATTTTTCTGTGTGCATGTAACTGTATATATTTATAAATATACACACACATACAGCATGCTTGTAGCGTGATGTAGCTGTGCAATAGTATTGAGAAAAGGCTGGGAAAGAGCTTCTAATAATGGAATATTCTTTTAATTTCTAGGCTTTAATTTTAGGTAATGAACTTGGGCTTTTGACATAAATTACTGCCTAGGGACAGGCGCTAAGTGGTGGAGCTGTAAGTGGTGGAGCTGTTGGTGCTGCACTGCGCAGAGATCTGTATTTGGATTTCTAAGTTATTTGCTGTTACATAAAATACATTGTGATGTAGCCACAAATGTTAGGAGGCTACCAAGGTTTGTTACTGTTCCCTGTACATGGGTATCATTTGTTGTTGCTGGTATTTTAGTGCAGATCAGAACCAGTAGTACCCAGGGAGTCCCTGTGAAGACGAACTGGTATTTTGAACATCACCTTATACTAGAAAGCTGTGGGGTTTTTTGGTTTCTTTTGCATTGCTGGAGCTGGTGCATGTGTACTTTTACTCTTCTCACACATGCAAGAAATTGGAGTTTCTATCCCCAAAATCCTGATGAGTAAATGCAATTAAGAAAAGTAATGGAGAATGTGATAATCCAAATTTCAGATACTTGCACAGATCTTATATCCTACATTTGTGGTGTGTGAGCAGTATTCAGATGTGGTTAGGCATTATCACCATAGTTCCCCGCATCCATCTTTTCTTTCAGTGTGATAGCTCCCTTTCCTTTTCTGCTGAAATTTGGGCTCAGTTCAACTAGGTAATTTACTTTGTGGGACCACTTTTGTGCTGGTTTCAGTGGAGATCTGAAAGACAAACTGCATCACAGGACTTGAATGTGCTTATCTTGGCTAGTGTTTCTACTGCACAGCATGTTCGGCTAAAATATAAGATATATATCAAAAAACTCATGTCCCCCTCCCCACCAGAAGAATGGTTCATTAATTTTAAGGATAAATGTAACATTTTCCTCCTGGGGGCAAGGGGGAATTAGGGCATGGAGAGTATAATCTCAGAGTATTTAGTGGACTTGTTCTTGAGCTGATTTATTGTACTCTGAGGGCTGAGCATTTTTTTGTTTTGTTCTGTAGGGAAAGGGAATCAGAAATTCAGTGGAAACTCTAAGCTTCAATGTATTTAACAAGAGAAGGCTGACTGTACCATACAGTTTAGGCCTTCTCTGGCACATCTTTGGCCATAATTTAGAGACCCTGAAACTTGACATGCTCTTCAATTTAGTCTCCTAAAGAGTATCTTTTAGAATTATTGAAGACATTTTTTGCTGGCTACAAAGTTCATTACAAAATCTGATAAAAATACTGTTAGTAAGAACATTGCTTTTTAAATTATTTTTATAAAAAAGTAGAAATTTCTCTATAAAGGAATATAAGTTGTTTACAGAGAAGGTAGACTCTGAATGGGACTCAAAACTTGATTTTTCTGTCCTGCTTTTAAAAACTTCTGAAATATATATATATAACTAAATAATTAGTATCTACATTTTAAACTGAAGGTTACGTTTTTAAGTTTAGCATGAAAATACATGCATAAATACACATGTAAAGATCTTCAGATGTTCTGAGTCTCTTGGATTTGAGTTTTTGGAACTGTGTGCTACAGGGGAGCCTTCTATGGGAAATATATTAACAAGACTTAATTTTATACTGTTCACAGATTTACCAGGAACATAACTGAACCCACAGGTCAGATATCTGCTGAAGAGCTTCCAACAGTGATGATGTAGGCAGTCACCACTTGTACTGACATCTGAGGAAGAGGTGATAACATGAGAAGATAAATAAAAATGATTTATTCAGATACTGAAATTTTAAACTCATCTTAGAATACCAGAAAGTGCATACCAGTTTTCTTTTTAAAAATATTAGTTAAAGAAAAATAATATTTTCAGGTTAACTACCAAAAGAAGGAAGATCCATGTTCAGGCTTGGTTCCTGTTCGCTCAGTAAATTTTCAACAACTGAAATTAATTAAAAAGATAGTTCTTTAGCTAAGTTCTTTAGCTTCCATGAAAATTAGCAGCTGAGAGGAGGAGTGGGATCTGCATTGGTGTTAGTGGTGTGGAGAAGGGAAATGACCTCACTCTTGTACAGAGGTTGATGACTGTGGGTGCCCAGACTGTCTGGGCAATGTGCTCTGTCTTCTGCTGAGGAGAAGAATTGGGGAACACTGACTACAGATGAATGGTTGCTAGAATTCATTAACTAGAGCAGTCATAAGCAACTTGTTTTGACTGAAGTCAGTGGAAACAAACGGTGAAGTTTTATTTTACGAGTCTGTGTGTTACAGCATGGGAAGATGGATTGTTGTGAAATCTGTACATCTCACTGTAGGGCTGAGGATTCATGCTCAGACAGGTGTGAAGCCTTGTGGGTTTTTGGTGGATGTCTTTTGGGCATGTGAGCTTTCCCACTGGTTTGATTTTTCAGGATTGGTGCTTGTGGTCCGCTTGGCAATGGAGCAGGAAAGGGAACCAAATTTGGGGAGCATATGCTTCTGGCATTCACTTTGAGGACACTAGAAAATATACCAAGGGAAAAATGTGAAACCTTGTCAGAATAAAAAAGTCCTTGAAATGTGGACAAGGATAAAAGGCTAAATGGTTTGCTCAGGCAGAAAAGATGGCATTTAGCTGCTGTCTTCAGGGTATTGTTAAATTGGTCTGATAATTTGCTGTAGTTATGCTTAAATAAGTGCTTTCAGTTTGTCAGTAAGGACTTTGTGAATGCTTGTATAGCTGAACTAAACATTTTATTTTCAGGCTGTAAAAATACCAGTAATTAATTCTACTACTTTGGGAAGAAAGGTTTTGTTAGCAGGTGACTGCATGAAAGAATGGATCTATGTGTGTGAATCTGAGCCTAAGGAAATGTTGGATAGAGGGATTCTTCCCAAAGATAAACAGTAATATCTGCTTCATACATTTCATTGGCTTGAACATGTCAGATAGACTCGCTTGTTGCCATGAATGGTGTTTGCTGCTGCTGGTGACAGGGGTTGCTGTGTAGAGAGTGGGAGTGTTTCTCCTCCTCACCATCAGCCACTTGGCGTGTTTCACTGGTGTTAATAGCGCTGCATTTTGTACTTGCTTAATGCTGGAAATCCCAAATCTTAAAGGGAAACCAGTTCTCCAGCCTAGCAACATAACATACTGCTGCCATGCTGCAAGACTGGTGTTTAATCTGCTTATCTTTAATAGTCTTCACTGCTTACACAGACCCACTTACCTCTTTAATGAGAAGAAATGTCCTGCAGTGAGGCAGTGTGTATTTTGCTTCTAGGCTTATGTCATCAGCCTGGAAGTTGAAATTGGTTAGGGCACTTTTTTATTTTCCTGTCAGTTCTGCTGGTTATGGTTGCCTCTTCAGTTTCTCAAATACATTGAAAGCTGCTTNTTTTTTTTTTTAATAAAAGGAAACCTAATTAAAACATGCCAAGTGAAAAAATCTAATTTTGAAAAACTATCACTACTGATTGGGAGCAGGTTGTCCTCTTGTATTTTCAAGGGATAAATATCAATTATCTTTGCATTCTGAACATTTGTATATTGTGGATAGTAGTCACATAAATGACAAAAAATATGTTAGGAATAGCAGTATTTTGGTAACACCTTAAAAAGGCTCTCTAAAATGACAAGAGACATTTAAAGTCAATTGTAAATATGTAGCAGTATTTCCCATGTGATTTATCAGTTGGTCCTCTTTTATTTTGTATGAAATTGCTTTGCCCAAGCCATTAGTATTTCTCTGACCTGTAGAAGGTATGAGATTTTATCATGTCTGGGATCAAGACAGGATAGGCTTTTCAGGGTTGGTGATTCTGGAATTTTTAGGAGCTACTATTAAAAACATGAAGTAATTCATAGACTCCAAATTCTTTCAGTGTTATTCTCTGAAGGAGATGATAGAAAATCTTCAAAATGTTTTTTTTGAAGAATTGCATACCCTAGACCTTTTGATGTTCATTCTTAACACGAGAATGAGAGGCAAGAAACTGGATGACTTTATTCAGCAGCTACGTGAGTAGCAGAGTCTTTCTGCCCACCAGAGCAGTGTGCAAATGCAACTGTTTTTCTTTTAGCATCCAAGGTAGTTCAGGTATTCCCTGTAGTTTGTTTTCAATTGTGTGGATATATTCTGAATTTTCAAATCTGTGACTATNGAACAAACTCTTTAAAGTTTACATAATCTTTCAGAAGTTGAAGAAATGGGGTTGGCTTTGGTGGACTTAATACTAACTTTTGCTCTCTGAATGTCCATGTTCCTAGTGATTAAAGGTTTTTCTTCATTGTGTGACTTCTGGCCTGGCTATCAGTGACATTCGAAAGAATTGCTAAACAAAATAAAAGCCACCTAAAACTACAGTAAATTCAAGTGGTATGGAAATGATTTGTTAGAGTGGGTTTAAGGTAAGCATGTATGCTTTAGAAAGATGAATTTTCACTTTACTCGTATCTCGTGAAAACATTGTGTTTATATTGTAAATAATACAGCAGAGTTCCTTAAACTTGGCTTATGAGCTTTGAAATCATCATCTCTATTTAAAGATTTGCTATGAATCACACTTCGTAGTTTTGTGATTCAGAGTCTAAAAGTCTATTCCATGTTAGAAAGCTAATTCCAGCTTGAATTCAATTTTTGTATACTATTGTAGAAATATATAATAGATGACATTTTACATAAATGCTTCTGTGTGATTAAACCTTGAAGTTTCTCTTTTTTTGTTTCAAGGATCAGGAATGAGATCCAGTAAAAAGTCTTTAGTTGTTTCAGATTTTGTTGGTCTTTATTCTAACATGCAGCCTTACTGTCCCTAACTGTCCTCCAATATCAATTTTATAGATATGTGTGAAGGTAATAAGGCCCATTTTTCCATGCATACTGACATGATGTCTGCTGTGGGCCTTTGGGTGAAGTGCTGTACTGCAGGCATGTCATAATACAGTGAATTTAGGGTTTAAGTCTTCCACTTTTTATGCAGAATGCTCATTGCAGAACAGTCATTGCTGTCCTTTGAATGAATGTCTTATTTCTTAAATAAGTAATTGCATTTATGGTTTTGTATAGTTCGTCTTTAGAGATGAGATAGATCTATATAGATCTTAAATATCTGAGTTTTGAAATTACCAGCATATCATCTGTGAATACATTCTCTGGATGGAAAGTGGTTCAGCTTTGTTTTTACCTGGTCAAATCTATAAATCAAATCTATAAATGACTCATTTTGCTAATAGCAATGATCCCTTTAAATCAAATTGTTAAAACACAACAGATACTTTTGTCACCAAAGGTTGCTCTTTTCAAAATGCTCTTGGATATTAGTGTGATAAAATCATGTTTGAAATGAGGATGAATATAAATATTACCTATTGTACGGCACAGCTTAAACAACTGTAACCTGATATAATTACTTTTAAATTACTTTCCTCAAAAGATGAAAATATTAATTGGCTTTGACATTTATCACTTGTTCTACATCAGCATAGGCTAATAAATGTCAGTTGTACTGCCAGCCAAAAAAAGGAAATTGTATCAGATGTCAGTGGGGTGGGTTGGTGTAGGCTCTGAAAAAGGCCCTTTCTGCTCCACTGGTCCATGAGCCGTGGCTTGTTCGTGCTGGCCATGACTCCAGGCTGTGGAGTCTGAAATGGAGCAAGCCAAGCCCATGGCCATCACTTCCCAGCAAATCTGTGGCCCTGAGAGTGTTTCAAAGTGCTTCCCATATCAACACTGTTTTTTTTCCCCTTAGGTTATATATGGTGATCTCCGTTTAAAAATGAGTGTTGTTTGGCTTTATTTTTCATAATTACAGAGAACAATTTGGCCAAGGTGGAAGAATGTGTGCTGACTGGTAGAGAGATCCCCTGGGGGGGCTAATTGTGAGGTGCCTGTTGGGAGGCAATTAGGATCTTAGAAAACCTAAACAATAGGGATAAATTTAAAGGCCGGAGGAATGGATTGTGGTGAGCTACCGGTAAGAAAAAGATTGGAGGTGACTTAAACAGGGACATGAGTGATTTTACATTTGAGATTGATTTCAGATTGCAGAGGCTGTGGGCTGACAGTTTATTCTCTCTAAGGTCCCCAGTCATTTACTGTTTGTTTTTCTAGCTTCTATCTTTTCCTCTTTCAAATGGGAATATCAGGCAGCTTCCTGTTCTGAGCTTCTTGACTATTTTGGTAGGGCCTACCTTAAAACTCTGTGGACCAAATTTAAACCTGGCAGTTCTGTTGCACTTTTTCTCAAAACATTTATTTATGAAATAGCACCCGAAACTTCTTGTACTGAAATGGGCAACCATTAAAGTGTTGGTTGTTCTTTTCTTTTTTTGGTTTTTTTTTTTTTTTTTTTAATAGTCTGGGATAATTTTGCTGTGTGCTGGTGCTGGTGACTGCCTGCTAGTAAATTTTGAGAGTTCGACAGTGCTGAGCTGATATTTTTCTTCCAAAGTGGCTACCATGAAGAAAGCCCCTCAGGGACATGAGACTGCTGTAGACCTTCAGAAAGCAATGTTGTGCTTGATTAAGTTTAGACAGATGATGGAGTGATGTAGTAAAATCATTTTTGTTAAGGCATAATACAACATAGAATCCAATGTAGTACCATTGGGACTGATAAAAATGAAATACTAAAGAAAAACCATGCCCTTACATACGGCTTTCAGCAGCAGATGCAATAGGTGTAATTTAGTTGTGTGGTGCTGGGAACATAATATTGATTTACCATGAATCAAGAGAAATAGCTTGTACCTTGCCTGGTTGTATGGATTGCAGCAATCTTGGGGAAACCAGTTACCTAAAAATGGTGCTGTAACAGAATCCCTTCTTTTTGATAGTGGTGGGGAGGTGATTATAGCCAGGTGAAAAATCCAGTTACATGTCTAAATGGGGGGGGGGTGAGAGGTCCTTATGTGCTGTTGCTGGGAATTGCCAATTTTCCAAGTACTTAACTCACACTTTTTGAAAAGAACGATTTCTTGAAAGCAATCCTTTGCATAACTTGCATAGAACTGAAGGCAGTGGAATGAGAGGGGTTTGAGGTAGATCTTGCCTTGCATTGCTCAAGTAACTTCATCTTTTTGTGTAGCATTTGTGTAACACAAGATAAAGATGTTTTTTCTCTGTTTAAAAAAATATCAAGCAAAATAGCATTTGAGGTAAAGTTGCAGTGACTTCAGAGAAGGTCAGTCTGGTCACTGTGGCATGTAAGTTCTTTCTGGGAGGCAGTAGTTCGCCTGGTCTTAGTAAGAGAATTACTGGATGAAGATTGCTGTTGGTTGGTGGTGTTTTTTGGCAGATGATGTCATGCTACCAAAGAGTTTTACTGACTTCACCTTTCAACCAGGAACAGCTATATTATGTTATTGTTTGAGAGACTGATGTATGGCTTTCATTCATTTACCCCTTAATCCTCAGGTGACCTAGTTTTTATCCTGAAGTAAGATGGCTTTAAATACCCTTGACCTAAACCCTGATATTTGAAATGAAGCGGTCCAGTACTGGTGCCTTGGGTCTCTTTATGTGCTCATGACTAGTATCAGCTGAAGGGGAGTATTTCAAGGAAAAACTACTTATTTTTATTTTGGTTTTGAACTTAAAAGAAATCTCCACTGAAGGCAAATTAAAGCCTTGTCACAAGAGGGCTTTGCCTCCCTCCCCCTGTTACTCCTCATTTATCCTTATGCCACAATGCAGATCCTTAAGCCAGATCCCAGTTGTTCACAGGTGAAGTCAGAACTGTGCATATTCTATAATGGGACTCAAAAGGAGGTTTCATGCTTAAGTTCCTTCTGTTTTCTGAAAACTTCGGAGTTTAACAACCATCATTTCAACATTCTCTGCTTTTCTTTCAGGAAGTGAGCTTGATTAGAGGGCTGCTAAATTAACGTCAGCAGGGTGCATTGTGCAAATGAAACCTGACCACTTTAGAGCAGGAGGGATGTTTTAAATGGAATGCTTGCCTTTTTTTCTCCCCAGCTAGCAACCTCAATTTCTCCCCGAGTGTTCTTGGTGAAGAATTAGTGCTTCTAAACTCCTAGAAGGCAGATTTCAGAAAGCATTAAAATGATTCCAGTTGGTATTTCAAGAGCCCCCTTGCTCTCTTGGAAAAAAACCAAAACAAAAACCAAAAATATCAAACCAGCAAGATACTTGGCTGTAAAAATAAAAATAGGCCACCTTTGTATCTGGGCTGCGTTTTTGGGTCTTTGCTAAAGGTTCTTATGGGAATGGTTGATTTGGTTTTTGTTAATTTTGTTGAAAAAGAAATGAACAAACACTGTTTGTTTTCAGGAACCAGTGACAGGCATAAATTTACATTGGTCTTGTGTGGAACAAGTTGTGGTTAGGATGGGGAAGGATGGCTGAACCAAATATATGTGAAAGCTGCAAGCGCTCAAACAGTTTGGGATACTGAGTTAGTTGTGATAGAACACTCCAAAAAATGGAATTCCTATTTAATGTTTGTGTAACAAGCAGGTCTAGGGAGTATATTATGCTACACAAAAGCAGGGGAGAAAAACCTCTTCACCACTTTTCATCTTGGATGTGTGCCAATTTTAAAAAAGCGAGAATAGAATAAAATCCTATTATTAGTGTAACAGATCATGATTGATAGTTGTTATGGCTAGAAATTGGTTTTAAGCACTGTATTTTGTAACAGCTTGAGCAACATTATAGGCTTTTACTTAACATGCCTCTCTTAAAATCTTGTTTCTGCTCTCACAGTCTTTCAACCATGCAATGAGATATATTTGGACAAGGTATCTGTTTTTCATCTGTTTAAAATAACATTCACTTTACTGTTCAATAATCAGCCCTCTTTTTTTTCCCCACTGAATCTACCATTTGTTTTTAGCTCTAAACAGCTTCATAGCAGCAGAAAACCATAATAAAACAGAAAATGAAAACTGATGAAGACAAAAAAAATTGTAAATATATTTGAAGTTGTAGTAAAAAAGCTGTGTTTAATTCCTTGAATGGAGTAAAGATTTTTCCAAAAGGGGGGCATCTTAAAGATTTGTACTTAGTGTAGACAAAGGAGTCAAAGTAGCTCTAAAGATCATAACATGCAGCTGAGAGAGCAATAAGGTAGAGATAAACATTCATAGCATTTGGGCATGATATTAGTTTTTAAAGGTTAAAATTCTAAATAAAATTCAGAAGAAATCTTTTTTAATTAAAAATGAGGTTATGTGAGAAAAATGAATGTTGAAGTGGGTGTTGCACTCAGAGTTGTGGTCAATGGGTTGATGTCCAAGTGGCGACCAGTGACAAGGGGTTTCCTCAGGGGTTGGTATTGGGACTGAGACTGTTTAACAGCTTTGTTGGTGATGTTGGATTGAGGGCACCCTCAGTGAGTTTGCTTGGTGACACCACGCTGAGTGGTGTGGGTGACGAGCTGGAGGGAAGCGATGCCATCCAGAGGGACCTGGACGTGTGTCAGAGATGGGCCTGTGTGAACCTCATGAAGTTCAGCAAGGCCAAGTGCGAGGTCCTGTGCATGTGTTGGGGTAACCCCAACCACAGATCCAGGCTGGGAGATGAACAGATGAGAGCAGCCCTGCGGAGAAGGACTTGGGGTGTTGGTGGGTGAGAGGCTGGACATGCCCCAGCCGTGAGCACTCCCAGCCCAGAAAGCCAAACGTGTCCTGGGCTGCATCCGAAGCACTGTGGGCAGCACGGAAGGGAGGGAATTCTTCCCCTCTGCTTCTCTCTGGTGAGACCCACCTGAAACTCTGTGTCCAGCTCCAGGGTCTCCAGCACAGGGGGGACATGGCGCTGTTAGTAAAAGACAAGTACATGTTTGAACCTGCATTTTGGTAGTGGCTGGGTGAGAACTCTGTGAAGTTAACAGAAAATTAAGGGGGCAGGAAGATGAAATCCAAATGCCAGGCTGTAGGAACTGTAAGGACCCAGAAGGTCCAGAGCCTTTCAATGCCTTTCCATGTGAATCTTTATGCACAATGTTAATTCTTGTTACAGTGAAATGAATTCTTGAATCAGTGGCTGGTAAACTGAGCAGTATGAAATCCCAAGTAAAAAGAGATACCTGTCAGTCTGCTGAGCAGTGTTTGCCTTTATAAATTAAACAGAGATCAAAGGGAAACAAAAAAGAAAAATGAGAAACTTAACTTTAGATTTAACAGTAATAAGATACTTAGAGGTTATTCGCCATTGCTGCTATGAAATAAGCTGGTAGGTGATCGAATTTTGTGTTTGGAAAAGATTACTTTAGAAATAATACACCAACTTCTAAGGTTAGGCAGGCTAAACCAAATGTTTTTAGAACTGATTTATCAAATAACTGTCAAGTTCTTAGGGAAAAACATAGAATTAAAAAGAATAGAACCTCATAGGTGGAAGACCACAAAACGTTATATCCAAATAATTGAGTAAGTTTACATGAGAGGAATACTGAAGGGATTGCTCTGGAAATACGCTCCTTGTGTTTTAATTGTCCTGTCAGAGAAGATGATCTCATTAAGTTGTGTTTCCCGTATTAAAATCCATGTTTGGGTCCTGTAATTCCATACACCATCTATTTGTATTATCTTTTACTAAACATCTGAGTTGGTTTCAAATTCCTATTATGGACGAAAGGTTGCAATAAATGTTGGATCTGATCATATGGATATACTGTCTTTTGAACATTTCTGGAAGCAAATCTTATTTTGCTGCTTTAATATGTTTGAAGTCCAAATTAATCTTACACCTAGATTAGCATTACTGGGATGTGATAATGGATTATGTACTGATCTTTTCTGCCCCCTGTTTCATCAGCAGCTTTATTCTGCAGGAGTGGTAATTGCTTTGGAATGGAAATCTTCAAATAGTATTTCACTTGATAAAGATTTGTGCAATATCCATGCAGATATTCTTTTGCATTAAAAAGGATTTTTCTACTATTTATTTTGACACATGTTAAATAGTGTAAGACATATCAGAATGTGAATCATAATTCCTTAAAGAACTCATGTAATAGCTATATGAGTCGTCTTGCAGAAATAAAAAATCATAACATGGAGATCAGCTCATGAAAATCTTACAGTAAAAATATGAGTATCAAAGAAGAAATAGAGCACTTATCCTACAAAATACCTAATGCCACAGGACTGACAACATACAAAGTAGAACTGTGATAAGGGGACAATGTGCAGTAGTAGCTCAATGAGAAAAACACAAACATTAGTGCTAACATTGCAAGAAAAGTGCTAATGTTACTAACGTGAATAAGGTCTCCTTATTACCTCCTTTTTGATACAGGTAAAAATTCAACTGTACTATTTTGATCAGAACCATTAAAAGACAAAGCTGTCAATTTGATGGAGTTTCAAATTGAAACATAACATAATTCCAATTTTGGAGTCCAAATAGAAACACAAGTCAGCTTTCAACATCAGGTGAATTCACCAGGGCAGGCAAGTGTTAAGAAAATTAATTAAGATAATGTAAGTAAGGCTTACTTGATGGACTTGCAGCTGTGCATGTAGCCACCTACTGCATGTGGCAGCTTTGTGTCCTTACCAAGTCACCTCCAATCATTTGACCACGGCCTGGTTTGCAGACAGTTTGAGAATTAACTGAGAAATACGACCATTTATGCTGTTCCTCAAGGACAGTCTTGAAACAATAAGAAAAGATCAATTACAATATTTAAGGGCAGCCGATATGGCACTCAGGTTGCAATAGTAACTCCAGGTTGCAGGGAAGAGATTAAAACTTCACCGACAGCAAAATAGTAAATAAGAACTTTTGCTAAAACCAATTTGAACTTTTAACAGAGAAAAACCATAATTTTACAAGAAATTGATTTTTGGACATGGGAGGTTGCCTTCTGATGCTAAAAGAATAGCAGGATAGCTCCCTTTGTCCTCTGATGCGGGACAAAGTAAAACTTTCTCCAAGGTAAATAGAATTTTAATTTTAATTTTACAGGTAATTCAAGATCCTGATGCATTAACAACACTGCCAGCAGTCAGAGGTAGAAGATCTGAAATAATCCTTTCTCAGTTCAGCAATACTGCATCTTCATCTCCAAAAGCTGTTCAGGAGAGACCTGTCACTCTCCTCCTATTGCAGCATTAATGGTGGAGATGAATTGACCAGTGTATTTCCAAAGTCTATATCATAAGTATGTGCAATATGAAATTTAATAACCAAGTCAAAATTCAAGTAAATATTTTCACTGATTGACATACAGGTGCTAATTCCTTTTTCATTGGTGAAAACCTCAGTGATCAGAGATGCAAAAACCTGAAGTAACAGCTCATAATAGTTGCTGGCGCAATGGCAGTCAAATGACAAAGCCTTTGGATTCTTGGTAGCTCTTCCTTCTCCTGGAAAAATCCTGATCCACAGTGTCTTCAGGAGTTTGATTCCTACTCCTGGAGTGCATCCTCTTGTGAAAAGATGTGGTGATTTAGCTCCATCCATCCCAAACGACACATTTGTGGCATAAGAAGTATTTCAGCCGAGACTTCTGTGTATCAGCAGCAGATGGATCCTTCTGTAGTCCTCATTTGCTGGAAATTGGGGCTGAGAGTCTTGCAGCAAATCCCTCAGAAGTAAACTGTAGTGCAGTAGAATAATGGAGTGGAGTAAAAAGCCAAAAAGGTTACTAGATTGTTACTAGAGAGGATTCACTGAAGGTGGGCCGTAAAACAAACAGAAAAGTGCTCCCACAGAAAATGGCAATGGCAGCCGTAAAATCAGATAATAAAGGAATCCTACCATGAAGACAAAAAAGCAAAAAACAATTAAGCCCCCCCAGAGAATCAAACTAAACAGAAAACAAAAAGCAAACAGGCTTAGGACGGGGAGACACAGGCATATAGCAGCAGCCATGTTGCCGCTAAAAAAATCCTGTGCTTAAGCAGATTAGGAAAATTCCTCTTGCCCTAAGCTTTCACAGTTTGCCTGCTATATTTGTTGTAGGCTGTTTTTGAATGCCTCCATAAATTGCACATCTAGAAAATGCATTCCAGAAACCTGTGTCTTCCGAGCCTTTTGTTTTCCAAAGAAAGAAGTCGGTTGTAAAAGAAGGTGTTGGAAATAATACTGTAATCTGTGGTGCATCGGTGCACTGGAACAAAACTTGCTCTTGTGGTGTCTTTGAAGTTTGTATATATACAAATGAAAATGTATGAACTTTCCATTTATCCCAGGAAAACAGAATTTCTTTGTATCTGTGTATTCTTAGAGAGTGTGTGTATATATCTCTATATGTTTGAAATAACGTATATACACTGTCCAGTTGTATCTCTGTAGGACCACAGAGAATTTAAGCACTTCTGCTGTTTTAGAAGCATGGTCTTGTGAAAATCGGAAACTTTTAGTTTCCATTTTGAGCACACACCTATTTGTATGCATCATGTCTTGTGCCAGCATTGTCCTTTGTTCTGAGTAGCTTTCCTTATGCGGGAATCCTTCAGTGAATCCATGAGACTGTCCTCACTGCAGCCAAAGACTTCTTTTGCTGGAATGATGGCTGCCAGCATTTGAATATTCATTTTAGATGAACTGGAGGCACTCCTTGCTGAGCTGTGGAAGGCAGTGCTGTCATGCTGCAGGCATTTGAAGCTCCCTCTCCTCCTTTGGCTAGAAAGACAAGTTATTTCCCCTCTTATGAAAACTTGTTCCGTGGTGGTTGGGGTTTTTTTTTCTAGTTTTAGGCTCAAGTATATATTCCATAGTAAAATGAATTTCAAGAATAGTAGCAAGCTGTCTTGGTCAGGAGTCTGGGATTTGTCTTTGTGAATGACATGCCCAGAACCAGACATGGCATCATAGCTGCTGATGTGCTTCTGATTGAGCTAATGCCATTATAATTATGTCCATATTATGTTCCATCCCATTCTTGATGCTGCCTAACAGCCTGTTTGCCTTTTATTCCCCAATTACAGCTGTCCATTGTCTTCACGGTTTCTCCTCTGTCCTTTTTCAAATCAGTGCTAGTTTGGCTGTATTGTGGGTGTGTGAGTAGCTGTTGTGTATATCCTGGTTCTGGCATTGTGTTGACCACTTGCCTGACAAATTCCTCACACTGCCAGGGATTTACAGGAAATCCACGTTTGGTTCTGTGCAGTATCTGCTATTGCAGTGTGTGCTGGAATTAATGGAAAACTCATATCTAAATTGAAAACTCAAATCTCAAACTTCTATCTAACATTTTGCTGTAATAAAATAACACACTTTTGATTTCCTGCATTTGTTTTTCAGAGGTTTTTTTTAGTTCTGTATGTAAGATTTTTGACACATCTACAGTATTAGCCAGCTTTCTGCCTGATCATCTGGGGTACTGAGAAAGCCTAACCTGTTCAGAGATGGAGGAATGAAAGTAAAAGAAATTTCTAATTTGTGTGTAGAACAGGGGACAACAAAAGATTAGCAGTGAAGAGAGAGAATGCCTCAAGTCAGCGTTTAAGAAGAAACCCATAAACTCAACAAACCAAACTTGCTTTTGGATAGATCTCACCTATCTCTAATTTACTTAATAAAAGTAAAATAGAGGGGGAAGAGAGTAAGTTTAATCACTTACTTAAAGGAGAAGCTTAATTAGCATCAGGTTCCAGTACCTAACACGTGGTTAAACGTAAGATACATGTAAAAATCTGGTGTCTAAGTGAAGGGTTCTCCAGTTTTTGCAGAGAATGCAGAACACGTGATGGAGCAGGTCTTCATTGTGCGTGGTTCAGGGAGCTCTCAGCACTAAGAGAACAGATTTGCTCTTTTAAGCTGAAAGTAACTGAACTGGACCAACTTAGTAGAGAGGCTCAGAGGTGAGACCTGCAGGGACACCACTTCCTCTGCACTCCTGCTGAGGATGGACCTGATCTTTTGGACAAGATCCACCTTCCAGACAGTGTCATTGTACCCTTCTGTACTGAGGAGGCTCCTGCAGCAGAGATGATATCCTCAAGGATAAGGGGAAGCTGATTGTGATAGTGGGTGATTCTGTGAATAAATGCAGTTAAATGGGTTTCTGTGTGGGAGGTTCAAGGAGGGATGCTTCAAGGGTAACTCGAGGTTGCCAAGTGGGCCACTGAAATACAAGATTTCTGTGATAACATTCTCTGTAATACCTGCCAGCTCTGTGTGTGGGAATCTGTAGACAAGAGATTAGCAGCCCACATGTGTGGACAAGATAATGAAGTAAAAAGAAGGAATTATATGTGATGGGAGCTGATGAGCTCTTTGGGACCAAAGGCTTCTGCCCAGGAGGAATGCTGTACCCCAGTCAAGATGGAATCGTTCTGTGGGCACTAAAAATTAAAAGGAATGTAGAAGGCTGGGGACAAACCCCAAATAGCATCTCTTGTTGGAGTTCTTGTTGATCTTCTGTTATCCTGGTGAAGCACTGGCCCAGACTGAAAACTTCCACTCTTGTGACTTGTCCTAACTTTTCAGCTTCCCCCAATCATATTTAATGTTTCCTGATTGTTGTCATTGCCTTGAACTGAGAATTGGTAACACAACCCTGGAACTGTATTTTTGGCTATTATAGGCTGGGTTTCCTGCCCAAAGAGATTCTGTGATGCATTTCTTCTGTAATATTTTTATCCTGGTAAACTTCATCTGCAGAGCATCTTCGCTGCTCCCACAGCTTAATCCATCAATCCTGATAAGTAGATACTGACAACACTATCCCATAGATTATCCTCCTGTGGGCAGGTGTGTGGGATGCCTGTTACAGAGGGTGGCTGTTTGATGCCAGATACACTTTTGTTTTATTTTTCAGGCTTCTAGAATTAATGTGGAAGCACTTGTAAGTTCTGCTTTGTTTTATGCTCAGTATTGCACATGGCAGCTCCCTGGCATTGTACACAGATTCATTTCCCTTTCCTGCATCTTGCTATTATATTGCTTATTTGCCTGTTGGCTTTTTGAGCCCTTTTTTTTGCTCCCTGCCTTTCCCAGGCTCCAGAGACTTATTTGCTTTGATAGGAATACCTGAATCTGTGAAGCAAAAACCTTCTAGGCATGAAGGAAGCCATAGACAGAGATTTTCAGGCAGTACAATGAACCTAATTTTCTACTTGTTCCACTGAAATTAATGGACATTCGTGTAGTGCGGTTCCAATATTATCTTAAAAATACTATTTTTTTTTTGTCATCATTTGCTTTAATAGTTTCTAGGTCTGAACAGGCAGTGGAATGCTATTTAAGTACACTGAAATTAGGAAAACTTGAAGTATTAGGATTGAAAATAGGGTTTTGCATGTCTCAGTATGGTTATTTCCAAATAATTCTTTCAAGTTTGTATTACGGTACAGGTTCTGCTTCCTAGAATGAGTACACATTTAAGTTCTCTGTGTCCATTTGCATTTAACATTAAATGTGGCTAGAGAGGCTTATAAATACTCATTAGAATAACTGGGAAAATGAAAAGAATATTTTATGAATCTGTAATGTCTATTGATTTTTAAATAAGTAGGCATAATGTCTATCGATTTTATTTTTTTAAGCAGACTGTACACATTGCAGTTTGAGCACTCTGGACATAAATGCTGGGCAGCTTCTTACAGCTTCAGGTGGGGGAGGGAATATGACTTGAGTTGCTTTACCTTCATCTGAAAAATAAGCCAACACCATGTTAACAAAGCAATAGACTTTCCCAGGGGCTCACCTGGTAAGACAGCAGGCTCACTGTGTCTGGAAAACTGCTTTTTTTCCTCTGAAGATAAATATTTTTGTTGCCCAGTTTCTGATAGTTCTTGTGTCCGGGTGAGCCATCCTAGGATTGTTCTTAAATAAATATCAAGCTGACTTTTAAATTTGTTTCAAAGATAAATATTTCTATAAAAGTAAGTGATGGGCAGAAAAGAAATATTCATTATTTAAGAAGCTACTGTGGAATTAAAACAGTGAAAATAAAGTGGTACATGTGACACACCTTTTTTTAAATCATGTAAGCGAGAAAAGATCGTTTGAGATGTTAAGTCTAAATTGTCACTTAGCACATGTGTAAATGGACTAACCCCACAGGCTGCACTGGTTTGTTATGGGTGTATGGGTGTTAAGAGAAATCCCCCTACAGCCAGTCATCTGTAATTCCCTGACTAGATGGTGGGTTTGCTTTCTGATATTAAAATTCTGAATTCAACAGGTACAAAGTCCACTTTAAAAATAAATCCTTAAATCTCCAAAGTTTCTTTCCTCCTAAGTAAACTTGAAATGCTTAAAATACAGTGGTGAATTTGGAGCAAAGTTTCAGCTCCAAGAATAGGATTTAAATGGGAATCACCATCTTGCCTTTTCTTTGCTGTGCTTTTTACTTTGTGAGAAACAGAAAAGTGAAATATATTAGAAGACCTTTGAGCCTGTTACAGTCAGACCACATTGGAACTATTTTATCAGTTTCTAAACTGTTTTATTGAAATGAAAATTATCAGTTATCACAGAATTTAAATTTGGAGGAGAATGAATGAATGAAATTCATTCAGTTTTTGTGTAAGCACTGAATGGTTTAGCAGGATCGCTTTAATGCTTTTACTAATCCTTTGTTCTGGCTGCTGAAGTTGCACTTGTGTTGTGAGAATTTGGGAGCACCAGTACAGCTTGTGGTAGCACTGGCTGAGAGAAAACATTGTGGAAATAGGGATTAAGGAGTTAAACATCTAAGGGAAATAAACCAAGAATTTTCTTGATGAAGAACACATTTTATCATACCAAGGAGCATGGGTAGATGGTTGCTATAAGGAAGTGAAACCTTGAGTCATTCTTTGAAAGCTATTTAGGTTATTTCTTCACAGATGCTCACGAAACTGCCATCTTTTTAGTTACGTCTTTACAGCTTGGTCCCTCTCAAACAAAAATGTAACAAGTTCAGTGAAAAGTCTCATAAGGTGGTTTTTTTTCATTAGTTATCATAAGAATTAAATGTTTGTCATCCACAACAAACATTCTTTGTATAGGAAGTTCTCTAATGCACATGGCAGCACATCAAAATTGTAACTTCTACTCTTGAGACCAGCTGTTTAGTTGGGGCTGATTGTTAGTGGGGTGGGATAGACAAAAGAATATGACAACAAAACTTCAAAAACAACAGTGGGAAAGCTTGTGCAGAGGTATAGACCTGATTTTTATGTGCTTGCACTACTTTTGTACTAAATGTTTCGATGTACTGAAGCTCTGCCTGTTAGATGGTTTGCAGTTTCCATGCTGCTTTTTCTTTCCAGTATGAATAACTTTTTTTGTAGGTTTTATGAAATATGTATCAGAGGAGCAGGGACTTTAGTTCTGGTATTCAAGTTCTCCTACAGTACATTACAGACATCGAGTTAAAAACATTGCAGTAAAGACTTTTTGGCTCCCCAGAAGCTATTCTGAGCCTGTGCTTTAATCATGCATTGAATTCAACCTGAGAGTGTGAACAAGGCCATTGATTAGACTTGCTGTTTTGAGACCTGTCAAGCTGAGGAAAAGCCCCTTCCCAAATCCTCTTTGAAGAAGGAGACTGTTCAGTGATAATTGGTGATGAATTTTCAGGTCTTGCAAAGTCTTTGGAAATTTCTTCTGTACCCATAAATGCAAACAGGAAATACACCTTAAAACCTGACTTTGAAGCCAACAGCTGAATTAAAAAAAACCCTCGCAGTTTCTTCTGAAAGGAGTAGAGGATGAAGAGGAATGTACAGAAGAGAAATTACAGTACAGAGGGTCCTGAGTACCTGCAAGGCTTTTCCTGGTGATGAAGTCAGTGTTTGTTCTAATTTGAAGTATGGTAAAGGACAGAAGACAGAAGTTTTAGATATTGATTAATATCTTTTGTCTTGATATATTTTTCAAGAGAGTCCATATTTATAATTTAAATGCAACAGAAAGAGAATCCTAGCCAGAACATGTCCTTGTAATAGAATCAGCTGTTTCTGTCAGTCCATTACAGAGCACACTAATCGCCCATCAGAACTAAAAGTCATTAGGCACAGTCTGCAGTTTCTCAAATCTGTGCTTTGGGAGTGAGTGCCTGTATTTTACCAGTACTTTAATTGGGGATGAATTTTCCTTTACTCTGAAACAGATCTCTTGGCACTGAGTAAACCTGAATTATCCAACTGTATTAAATGTAGGGTTGTTCATAGATAAATCTGTGAAAGTTGCTTAGATGTATCCCACGTTTTTTCATAGGAGAAATCTGAGTGATCCAAAAACTTCAGTTCTCTGGCATTTGCAGAATTTATGATATACCTGAAGGACAGGACTGGATGTGGTTATTTGAAAATATGCCCAGGGATGAGGTTGGTCAGTTCCTGTGGTTCCCAGCTCACCTGTCTTTCATTTTGAAAGCAGTAAATGCTGCTTTTGTGAGATATGTTCTGCCTCTTCTAGGCATATTATCTAGGAATATTATCTTACCTGCACCAGCAGAAAACTTTGCCCACATTGGGTTTGATGTGTAAATTAATCATGGGTTTGGCCTAGCACCACTTTGCAGTTCCCCGTTTTATATTTCACCTTAGAGCATTGTCACATGTGAATGTGACAGGCACTGTTGTACCCTTTAAGTTAATATAAGATTGTAATTTAAAAATTAGAATTCAATTGGTGATTATTACAGTTCTATCTCACCAAAATTGAGAGGACCATTTAATAGGTTTTTTTCTAATGTATTTTTTTGTCTTTATGATTAATTTAAATATGCCTAAGCAGAAAAAACCAAACTTGTTTGAAAGTATGTGTGAAAGATGATAGGAAAGCATGTTCCAATTTAACGTTTGGTTTTTTCACTGAAATTACTGTTTTTCAGAACTAATAATAAAGAAGTTGTGGGAAAAAGGCTTTGTGTTATAACTGAAACGAGTCACACTGGGTGTGTAACCACCTTCTGTATCCAGGGGGTGAATATCTCTTCCTAGACACATAGTATGTGTAAATGTCAAATATCTGTGGCTTTTGCTTTTGTTGTAGAAAAGTATTTATTTTTAGGGAATGAAGCAACAAAGCCCTTTATTTCATCACTTTTTTCAAGCGTTTATGTTCCAGTGTGGAGCCCAGCAGGCATAAGGAATATCAGAGATCATTTACTTTTGAGGGCAGGAAGAGAAGTTAAAATTCTGTTGTCTGCTTACAAAGGTGTAAATACTGTCTGGCATCTGATTATTCCAGATTTTCACATGGTGCTCAGCATGTGGATTTTTTCTTTAAGTGGATGATGGCCTGTAACTATTCCTTTGCAAAAAAAATGATCAGAGCACCCTGTCTGTCTCTCCGTCCGTGTTTTTGTGAGAAGCAGTGATTTGAGAGGGGTAGGCTGAAGTGCCTCATGTAGCTTAGCTAAGCAGTGGAAAATTACATCTGCTTGTTCTGTAAATAATGTCCAGTCAGAGCAGATGTAATTAACTACTGAACTTAATGGATGCCTCGTGAGGTTACAGATGCTATCAGTCATAAACTAGATGAAGGCAAGGGAGCTTTATTTGCTTGGAATTCCTTTTAGGACTAATTACTTGATATCTTTAAAATTGATTGCTTATCCTTTCAATTTCTGAGAGTGTTTTCTCATATTTATGTGGAATGGACTTGATGCAGCTTTAAGGAAGGATGGGAGACACCTTTATTTTGAGGCTTTTTGAGGAACTAAAAGGTTTCTCTCCCCTGGAATTTTCTCCCAGAGCTTTACTATTAGGAAACTTGGCCTAATTTTAGGTCTGGCCAAGCTGCCCAGCTGTCTGGCAACACTTTTTGTCTAAATTAATTGAGAAATAGACAATTGTAAAGATAAAGTTCTGGTGACCTGTCACGAGTCTTGGCCTAACATTGACAAAGCAATTGGAGACATGGGAAGTGCCTCTCAAAAACAACCACCAAATTTAATTTCTGCCTGCTTGCTTTCAAATACTGTACAACTGGGGGGTCAGTGAGAAACCAGCCTGACAGAATAGACAGAGCCCTTTGGACTGGTGGGAGAGACCTGCTGCTGATGTTAACGCTGACCTGACCATGTCCCTTTTGTTGCTTCAGCTATGGTGTTGAAGAATGTCCAATTTTTTAAATGTAATAGCAATGTATTTCAAGATAATGTTGGGGATAACCTTCAATTTTTGTTCATGGTCTGTATGAACAGTGCACTGAATGGATATGAGCTGATGAGCCAGGCCTGGAGTTTTCATTAGATCGCTCATTGTTTTATATAATTTTTATGTAAGATAAACCAGAAAGGTTCCGAACTCACCAAAATTTGCTGAGCTTGATTATTCAGTTTTAAGGGATATTTAAAGAGTTTTATGGTCCAGTTGGTTGTCAGGTAGCCTTGATGACAGTTAATTCATCCAGAAACAACCTTTTAAGGAGTAGAGGTGTGTAGAGTAGAAATGTCAACTGACTTAATCATAGATTAATATTAGTATGAGTCTACGAGGGAGAGAATAAAACCGGATTTGTTTATTTGTAATGCTCTTGGCATTTTTAGCAGCTGTGACTGCTTCCTTGTGACCATTGCATGCCCAGTCTTGAAGGAATTTTTGGTGCAAGTCAAGACAGAGTAATTTTAAGAGCGGTTTCTAACAATAGCATTACAGCTGCAGTCCCCCACGGCTCCGAGATGGGACTCTTTCCTGCATTTTCCAAAATTTTGCAGAATGTGACCTTTTGACTTAAATTTCTGAAACTGGCGCCATCTGGCAAAATGAAAGAGAATTTTGAACAGTTGCTCCCATTATTTTGGATGACTGTTCAGTGCTGGGCAGGCTCTTTCACACATCAGGAATCTGCTTCACGGCCTCGTAAAACTAGAGTTAAGTAATGAGAAAGATTAATGAGCTGTCTAAGCTGTGTGCTTTACTACTCTCAGTGTTCCTTCATCCTTAGGCTAATTTGTGCAAAAATAAAAAATATAAGGAAGATTTGGAGCATTTATTGTTAGTGTTATTTCTCAGGTTTTAAAGTATAACCTTGTATTTACAGAGGACTGTCATGCATCTCACTTTTTATTTTGTTGATCCATGCACACATTTTGGATTGCTGCTATTGTTTAATTCAGGGAATAAGTTACCATAATGGTCTTCTGGAGCTACTGCTGTTGCAATTCATGGATTGTCTGTTAGGAGAGTAAATTAATTTTTCTTCTCCTATGCTGTTTTTTTTCTATGCTTCTGCACCTCATCTAGGATTCTGGGTTGCAAAATTCAAGCTGTAATATTTAAATTTACTTTTTCCTGCAAGTGAAATTACACCTTAAAAACATTGTCTTTTATGTGCTCTGTGAAATTTAAAAGTAAGTTTGGCAAGTGCACTTGAAGAGGGCTGCTGCTATGGTTGGCTTTATTTTTTTAGCCTTGAGGAGAACAATCAAGTTAATAGTAAATGAGTTTGCTGTTGTCCGAGGATTGAACAGCTGAGTTACTGTACCCCTATTATTGTGACCAGGGTTTTAGAGGTTGTCTTAATTTTCAGAGACCCCTTAGTGTTCAACCTCAGCTGAAAGGCTTGGGATTGAATATGAAACTAGCAGTTGTCTTTCTTATGGGAAGAAAGAGACTTCTGCTTGAATGAAGGCGTGAAATCAGAGTGACCCTGTGCTCCTGGTCCCGAGAAACAGGAATTAATCCCGTGGAGGAAATGAGAGTTGGAGGACTGCAAGTCACTCATTGCTCTGGAAGGTGAGGGATGTGTGGGTGCCACCCTGCCCTGGGCTGTGGGTGCCCACCCAGCAGCTGGCTTTTGCTGGGGCCGGACAACTCCCTCTTCATCCCTTGGGAATGTGGTTTGCATCCCTTGTTTTTACTGTCAGCTGCCTGTCCGAGCCATGGCGTGTGGTTTCAGTCCCGTTGGTTACCATGAGCAGTTTCAGTGTGGCTCATGGTGTGCTCTGTGTAATGTTGTATTTTGGGCTGGAAAATGTGATGTAATGTACAAAATATGGAGTACACACTCCAGCCTACTAAAATACATATATATATTATATATATACACAAGGCAGTGGGCACTGAAAATATTCTGAGGAAAGTGTGAATTCCTGCCTGTTTTGAGATGTATTCTGGAATTATTTTAGGTCAAATAACCAAAATCCATGATCTTATGGAAAGCCCTGAGGTTAAGTGATATGAAAGGTTAGTGGGAAGCTCCTGGTCACATATATTCTTGACAGGTTAATGCGCAGATGTGACCTGGATCCTTAGCTTTGCTTACCAAGGAATAAGTTTCTGTTGCCCAGCCAGGAGGGCTGGTGGGGGAGGGAAAATAATTTGCTGTGTTTGAGAATTCTGCTTAAAGTTTAAAGGGCTTTTAGCTTTATTTCCTTCTGCAGTAACTGTAATTTGAAATAAATCCAAAGGCTTTTTATTTTGCTGACTAGTAAGGGATTTCTAAGCTGAAGAGAAAAGAAAGGCTGGAAGATCTAAAAGCATGAAATGCATCATTGGCTGATTCGTGACCTGTGGGTTGAAAGACTGATATATACTGAATATTTAGAGAAATAGGGCTGCCTGTTAGCTAAACAGCTGAGGGGTTTTTTCCCCATTTGGTTTTATATGTTAGAATACTTACAAATGGCCTTTTTATTGACATGCAACTTCTATTGAGGTAGAAGTGAATGGAAACAATACATTTATTTTGCTTTGAGCTTGTAGTATGTTTAGGGTGGCCCTGGGTGAACAGAGACACTTGACTATTCTGGTGTCACACACGTTTTTCTGGGGGCTGTGGCACTTTGTCACTGTGAAGGTGAGATTTCTTAGGAAAGGGTGGTTCCAGGCTGTTTGGCTGGTACTGGGAATATGGGGAGATGCCCTGGGATTAAGCTATCCATGGCATTTCAGAATTTGTATGATGGCAGACATAAATTCAGTATAGTGTGGAGAAAGGTCTGGGAATTAAACTCCGTGTCCTCTGAATATTTTGAATGGTATTGGCAAGAGGCTGAGTATTCATTTAATGTATTTTAAGTATCTCTGTAGCTAAGCAGATGATCTAACAGTATGATCCTGAATTTAGTTTCTAAAAAGTCAGTAAATTATAGAAAATATCTGCAGCATATTCCATAGGTTCATCTGACCTTCAGTACAGATACGGTTTTAGTGCTGCTGTTTAAAATTCTTCACTGATGAGTTTGGGAAACAAGTTCAGATGTAATCATTTCTAGAAAGAGAAATTGAGAAGTGCTGTTTTTAATAACCATTTACAGTGATACAGTGAAAAGAAGGAAATTATTTTTCCTGACAGATTCTGATAGGAGAAGGAAAAGCTTAGCATGGGGTGGTTGTTTTTTTTTTTTTTAATCACCATGAAAAATTCCTTCCTGTTAATCTGATGGATGGATTACAGTTTGTCCTTGCACGGCCAGGTTGTACTCTCCATCAGAACTGGAGATTCCAGCCCTCATTATAGCATTTCTGTAATGCAAATGGTTATGTATAGAAGGAGATTTAATTAATCCCCTGCTGGTTGGTAGTATACCCTAAAGCAAATATAGTCAGCAAAGGAAAAAAAATTAAAACATGAGTGCATGGTACCAGGTCACTGACTGTCAGTGGAATTTCATCATCTGTGAAATATTAACTTATTAACTGAAATGTATTTACTCTTATAGCTGTAAAAATATTTGTCTATTGTCCCAACTGGTATGATAGTGAGCTACCTTGCAAGGGAGCCAAGGTCAAAGGCAATCTCGGGAATCATGCTGTCTGCTCTGGCAAAAATATGGAACATCCTGTGTGGCGATGGTTCTCATTTTAATTTGCAAGGACTCCATTTAAGCTGCCATCAGTGCGGGCTCCAGCATCCAACTTTGCCTGTGGGTCTGTGCCATATGCGCAGATACATATTCAAGGACAAATTACAAGACTGAGAGAAAGTGACAAATCTGAGTGATGGGTTCCTGTTTTTTCACACTTTTATAACATAACGTATCTGCTGGAACGATGTGGGTTGTATTGTAGGTCAGTGAACAAACAGATCTCCAGACTTTATTTCCACTCCATATTGTGTGCACGCACCTATGCAAAAAGCTAGCAGTCTTCCTGCTGCCTGAAACATTCCTGTTTTCAGATGCAAGTTTCTGTATAAAAAATCACAACTGAATGGATTTTTCAGTATCTAGGTACGGAACAATGTGTTTTCCAAACAGAAAAATGATCTTTAAAATGGCTGGTATTTTCTCTGTTTCAGCCTCCTTGCTGCCTGTAAAATGAGTATCTAGTCCTATTGTGAAAGCTCTTACGTAGCATGATATGGTGTCCAACTGATTTTATAGCCTCATGATTGAGGTGATGAACTTAAGATAAAAGGAAATACAAGGAACTCTTTTGAAGGCAGATATTTGAATCAGCTTTTTATAAATTCCGTGATGCTGAATTTCTTTCCCAAGGTTCCTTTTTAACTACTTGTCTGAAAATCTGCTGCTTCTTTTGTCATGTAGAGATCAAGTTGCATGTTTAATAATTATGCCTTGAAATGTGGAACTGATACAAAAAATTAACTTTCAGAACAGTCTGTTCTTGTCATTTGGGTACTGCAAGATTTAATACACTCCTTATTTTTTAGGATCTGTGAAAGTAGTTCTTTATTTCCACTTCTGAAAGTTCTTTGTGAATAATGTGCACCAATATTTTAAGATGTTCTTATGCTATTTAGCGCTTCATATAAATCAAATGTAAATGTAAGCCTCTGTTTCGAGGGTTATATTGTTGACCTAGAGAGCAGGTGGCATGGAGGCTGGCTGGAGTAATAATGGTAATATAAATATAGCTACTGGCAGCACAAGTGCTCAGGGGGGCAGATGTGCTCTTGGAAGGGGCAGTTTGGAATCTTGCTGGTTCATGGCGTTGTTCTCATCAGAAGGGTGGTCTTAAATGAAAAATGTCCTACAGGGTAAACTAGCATATTGGAGGCATTACAGCTGCACCCTGTAAATAGTGTTTCAGACCAAGGAGTCACAGCTCAGCACTCTTTTATTAGTTATCTCACCTCTTAAAATGTGGTTTATTTTTTCAGGATACATGGACATGTAATGCCAAACTCCTTTGTGGTGTGAGTGGAAACCAGTTAAATCACACCACCTACCTCATAATTTGCTAACTAAAACATTTAATCTCTACTATAAATGATACTGTGTATGATTCTGAGTAGACTTTAACCTTTATAGGGTGCTTGTGAAATGCTGTTAGACTTTTCTCTTACATTTGTCATAATTACTGAATCACTGTTTTTGTAGTGCTACTTCAGATGTTTAAAACCACCCTGTCATTTTAAGATACAAGCTCTCAGCTGGTCCCATTGCACACACTGAAGTGTTGAGCTGTCTTAAGACCCAGTTGAGTCTTGACCCTGTGAGTGTATCCCATCTCTGTGAGGCATTTTCACTGTCCACTCGATTCCCTGGAGACCTGCAGTGTTCTCCTGGCAGTGGGCATCCTCAAACAGGAAAAAGCTCAGCAGCTGTCTGTAGTCTGCTCCCTCCTTCCTTCCATCTCCTGGCGTTTCCTGTCTGGGAAACTTCACACACAAACTCCCTGGTGATTTGGGAAAAGCAAATCTCATAATTACACTGCTCGTGGTTGTGTAACGTCCACCTCTGGTGCTTTTGCCTTGGCCCCACCATTCGTGGTCTGTTTTGGGGATTATAGGGGCTGTTACCAGCTTTGGAGAGGCAGAAAAGGACAAAGAGCTGGGAGGGTGCACTGTCATATCTCCAGAGGACAGGGAAGGTGCTGCAGAGGCCACCAGGATGTGGTGGTCTGTGAGGCTGTTAGGGTTTGTGAAGGGGATTTTAAGACTAACATGAAATGAGGCATAGTGGAACAACAGGTATAAAAATTGATTGTTCTGATTGTGCTCTTTGTTGTCAAGGCCACAGTGGTATTAAATGTGAACTACTGCCTATTGATTCTGCGGCTGCGCTGTGTTTGTCAAGGTGGAGGTGCAGAATGAAGACAATTCCTACATGGATAGGATAATATTTCAATTGCATTGAGATGTCATCTGCTAGGACTTTCTTCCTTCCTTATTTGGAAACTCAGTTTCCAAGGGATGCTTTCAGAAACAAAGCCCCAGGCAGTCCTCCTTCTAACCTTGCATTCATTTAATCCTGAATTACCTACATTATAGGAAGTATTAAAGGTCATATTGTTTGAGTAAAACAAGCGTTCCGTAAAGGAAAGGATTTGTCTATTCCTGTTCCTGGACCATGTTTTTTGTGATGTATGGCTGGTAATTATAAGTCACAATTACCAGAGCTGCTGCAAGGGAGTGTTCTCTCTTTAAATGACTTTTCAGCTCTAATGACTAGAGCAAAGCTTGTAAAAATGAACCCTAAAAGTTCAAAACGGAGAAGGTAGTTAGATTTAAAGGTCACTGTTTTGCTTTTTCATCCAGTACCATGAAATTCCAGAGCTTTATACATACATTCTGAAAATTTCTGGGGCTGATTGTGTTGGAATAAACAGAAATACGTCATTTGATTAGAGAAAGTGCCTTCTGCCAAGAGGGGCCATCTTCTTTAAAAAGCATAAATTAAATACAGCTGCTCATATGATGAAAGAGATGTATATGCATGTCTAAGTAACATACTACCTACACAAGCAGAATAATATATAATACCTGTATCTTACCTGTTGTTTTATTCATTTGCAGTGGCAAAAAGCAGTCCTTGCTACGTAGGCTTCACAGTTGAAAGCTAATTCTTTCTAACAAATGAGAGTGGAAGAAGTACCTTTTTTAGAATATAAACTACACAACCTGTTATAGATGCTAATGATTTATTATCTTACGCACTTGAAGTGTTTTGATTAGATCTTGACAAGTTTGTCTGACGACAGGAATTTAGTTCTCGATGCTGTAAGCTGTCAGCCTTGCGATAATTCACACATGGAATTTGCTCGGCACTGTTAAACTGTAATGAAATTTCAAATTACAGAGAACTCATACTTGAAAAGAGTAACAGCATGTAAAAGTTAGTTATTTATTTATTAGTTTTTAGCGGCTGTAACTTTTTGGTATCTTTGAAAAACTTTAAGACAAATCCCATGTATTACTGATCAGAGCAGTCACGGCCTGTCAGTAACATTGTTAGTCATGTCAGCCAGCAGAAACACTGTAGCTAAAGATGGAAAAGAGATTACCAGATTTCATAGGTTTAGTATTTTTTCCTATCGATTTTTTTTTCCAATATTCAGTGAGAACACTGATTTTTTTTTTTTTCTTTTCGTAGAGGGGATGGGAAACACATCCCGTAGATCAGTACCCTGACAGCCACTTGGTACTGGCTGTGCTAGTGCTTGCTGGGCTCAGCCGAAGCGAAGCAGCCGGGGATGAGCAGAGCCCGTCCGAGGTCCCGCCCGGGCCGATGTTTTAAGGTCAAAACCCCACAATCGGGGGCTGCGGCGGCGGCCGCGGCTGCCACCTGGCGGTGTCC
>VZRQ01006003.1:388290-399049 GCA_013397975.1 Machaerirhynchus nigripectus | reverse complement strand
CTGTCTTTCAAACCAGGACATAAGTATTTTTGTAGCTAAATATAAATATTTTAAGAAGTTCTTTCATGTTGTTTCATCCCTAGCAAGGACAAATTCAAAAGTTTCTATTTCCAGTGGTTTAGCATATGAAAGAAAATTCTATGGCTTATTCAGAAATTATTAAGACTTTGTTTTTTCCCAGACTGTCTGATCACTTTGACTGATCCAGCATGTTTAGGACACTTCATGTGAACAGGGCTTAAGAACTAGAGCTGAGTTTGCTGGCCTTCCCATGAGACGGCAGTCCTGTACCTCAGGGTGTCATGTCATACTGTACCTAGTATCAGCCCAGCTCCCAGTGATTAGCCAGTTCTGGGCCTGGACAACAGTAGAGTTCATCTGCAGACTCCTGAAAGAGTTTCCCCACCCTAGACTCTGCCTCCCAGTCCAGCCTGTGGCACTGCCTGGCACTAGGAGCTGCTGAGACCAGCAGGAAGGCAAGGGGAGGGCAATGTCTGTGCCCTGTGATGCCCATCACTGGCTTGATGGGCAGACAGCCAAAACACCCACTCTGTGTGTATGGCTGATTCTCTTCACCTCTTCTGTTCCTTTTTTAGTTTGAGGGGATGGTACGAGGCATGCAAAAGCACTTAGGAAGGGCACTGGCACTGCCTGTCCTGCCACTACAAAAATACTAAAGAAAAAAGAACTGCAGTGCTTTCCAAAATTATCCCCACCTCTATTCCTCTGCATCTTTGTCAAATGCAGGACCCAAGTTTTCAGACAGTTGTTTACATGTCTTTATTATAATCTTTCAAAAATGTTTAAACAATTCCTCCAGCTGTACTTACAGTTGGCTTAAATTGTTCTTTCATACCAAACATATTTAACAGAGGCTGCATTATTTTACAGCACATTGGAATTTCAAATTAGCTTGATTTGCTCTCATATTATTCCACTATTGCTTTTGAGATATCTTATACATAAGTAATTCAGACATGCTGAATATTGCACACTGTTGTTAAAAAGTAACTTAAAGAAAAGGAAAAAAAGCCTTCTAAAATATTTAAAGGCTGCAGTTTTTTAATTACAATACAATATGTGAAAAGACCTCTAAAAACTCACAGATTTGTATGTATTTAAACATCAGTTCATGAAAAAAAATCTATTATAGTCTCTTTATTCCACCTCAGGAGACTTTGAAAGGTTTCTCACATGCTACAGTTGCCATATAACCGCATTTCCAAAAAATTAATTCAAGACTGAAAATATAATTTATTACCCTAGAGTAATATATAATGTGGTGATTAATCTCATCTAAAGGCAGCTGCTTTCTTTGTCACCTTTGTAAGTAGCATTCATTTCCCTGGCATGAGCACAATTTACAAATTCATCCCAAGGCTCAGGTAGCATCATTAGCATATATTTAGCAGTAGCAGGCAGTGAGCAGCAGGTACAAATGGCTGGCTGATGAGCTAATATGCTTTGGGCACCCTTCCAGCTTGTATGATAACAGACAAAATACACTACTTCAAAGTCTGCGAGTCACAAAGCAATTATCAGAAAAGACAAAATGACCTAAACACTCAGCGCTGAACAGGGGGTATAGGTATACTGACATGATGTTTACAATTATAGTTAACACAAGAAATTATAATCTGAGTGAAGAGATGCGTCAGTGTGTTATAGTCTCATTTAAACATCCGTTTGTTTCTTTGCATGTTTTGTGTTTTTTTCTGTTTGGCGCCTTTTTTNAGGGAAGGTGTCAGTAATGGAAAAGGAGGCACCTGCTGCCTAACATCAGTGCGGGCAATAAATATCCAACAAATCATAGCTCGAAGATCCTGCTGTCAACAGGATTTGAATATTTTCCTTTTATTGAAGGATGCCACTTTCTTTATATATGTTGATAAATAAATGTGCAAGAGCTGAACAAGTGTGCTTGTTATCATTTACTTTCTTCCAACCTGAAAGCAGATACCTGCTTCTGTTACTCAGTGACACCCATATCACAAAGCACTGACACAGGCATAGAGTCCACCTCAAAACATGCTGAGAATTAACCCTCTATTACCTTTAAAAATACGCATCTTGAAGAACGTGAGAAATCTGCAACTGTGTTGCAGTTTGTGGTTTACCCTAATTCAGCCTCGTTTCCTCGTAATTGTGACACTCGAAACCTTATTACTGGTTTCAGAAGTGCTTCCTGCCTGAGCTAGCACCATGGAGGATCACCACAATTCATATGTGAAATATTGGCTGTTTTATCACACAGTACCACTCAGTGGGACGTGGACAGGCTGGAGAGTTGGGTGGAGAGAACCCTAATGAGGTTCAGCAGGCTGGGGTTGATCTACAAAAGAGCAGCTCTGCTGAAAACCACCTGGGAGTCCTGGTGGGTCGCAAGGTGACAATGATCCGGCAGTGTGTCCTTGTGGCCAGGAGGGCCAGTGGGACCCTGGGGTGCATTGGGATGTGTGGGGCCAGCAGGTTAAAGGAGGTGATCCTGCCCCTCCACTTGGCCCTGGTGGGGCCACATCTGGAGTACAGTGTCCAGTTCTGGGCTCCTCAGTACAAGAAAGACAAGGAGCTACTGGAGAGGGTCCAGCAAAGGGTCACAAAGATGATAAGGGGTCTGGAGCATCTCTTTTATGAGAAGAGACTGAGGGAGATGGGTCTCTTGAGTCTAGAGAAGACTGAAAGGGGACCTCATTGATGTGCATCAATATCTCAGGGGCAGGTGCCAAGCAGATGGTGACAGACATTTTGGTAGTTCCCAGCAACAGAACAAGGAGCAATGGCCATGAAATAAAACACAGGAAGTTCCACCTCAACATGAGTGAAAACTTCTTTACACTGAGGGTCACAGAGCACTGGAACAGGCTCCCCAGGGAGGTCATGGAGTCTCAGTCTCTGGAGACATTCAAAACCCACCTGGATGTGTTCCTGTGTAGCATCTCTTGGTGATGCTGCCTTGGCAGGGGGGTTGGACAGGATGATCTCATGAGGTCCCTTCCAACCCTAATGAGTCTGTGATTCTGGGAAAGACAGTTTAAAGCAAAGCAAATAGCCAGCATTTCCAGCTGAGTGTAAGTCCAAATGCACTTTGCACTCTGAATTGCTAGAGAGACGCTCTCAGCTTAGCTGGTAGGTGTTGGGTCTCACTCAGATAAATCCTGGGACTCAACGCTTTGGAGCCATGAACTCTCCTACCAGATAAAAGCCTGCAGGATCAAACAGAAGAAATTGAACCCAGTTTAAAGTTTCAGTTTCTGGACACTGCCCTTAAGGGGCAAATGCTTAATCTAGGCCTCGCTGTCCTTCAGGTGACCTCTAGCAAGACCCTCACAACTCTAAGAAACTCCAGTAGAACAAGGTCCAGTTAGACTGTGCTGATGAATTTTACATGCACCTTAAGCAATGAGGTATTTGACCTTATGAAGACCTGAGCAAGCCCGAGGGAGGTGCAAAGTGCACCTGCATCGCATCAGTTCCAAAAATATAAATCTGAAAATGTAAGTAGTTATGGAATTAGGCACTTTCCAGGACTGAGCAGTGGCTGCTGAAGGTATTTTAAATATATAATTTGGGGATTGGATGCCTGTGGCACTGCATTTCCCCACTCCTCCTCTTACTATATGCCTGTTCTTCCCACACTGTTCCTCCCTTCCCCGCCCCTGGTCCGAACCACTCCCTCGGGTTTCTCCCACTGATTCTGTTACCCCAGCTGCGCCCATGTGCTGCCCCTATGCCCTGAGAGCCCATGAGCTCTCTGCCCCCTTGTCCCCAGATAAAACCACTGGCTACAGGCCATGTGATCCTCTCTGCCTTTGGGGATCAGGCTGCCAACAGCTCCCCTCTCTCTGCCTGGGCTAACCATGCCATGTGCTGGCCCTCAGCCTTTGGGAGCCACCACATGCGCTGGTCCTAGGCTTCTGGGAGCCAGCATGGAATAAAGACCTTCTCCAGCCCCATGAGGAAAGCCTTCTCCCCTCCTTTATCACCATCTCTGTGGCGGAGCCACAGCCGGCCGGAGCAAGTGAGGGGCAGCCTGGAAGAGGCCACGGGACGCAGCGCGGCTGCTCTGCCTAAGAGACCCCCACAGCGCTCTCCGGGAAGGCTGCAGCTTGCCATGCCACCACAGGAACCCACCACACTGCAAGAGATGCCTCCTTGAATGTAGCCCCAAACATTCTTGTTGCTCTTGTTGCAATGTGTGCTGATTGCAGCAGCCCATATGTTGGCTTCAGTATGCTCTGGGACACACCTCTGCTTTGTCTTCATCAGGACCCTGAGATAGAGAGGAAAAACCCAGTTATGTTATCTCCCTTCCAACTGATAGAGATTAGGTTCTGCTCGCTGCCAGACTGTGAAATTACAAACATTTGAGCAGGGATTAAAAATGAACCAGAAAGAGTTCAAATTAACCACTGAAAAAATATTTCAGTGACAGCTATTCACAAGAGACAAAAAAGTATCTGACAGGTAAAATCTTGACAAAAGTTTTCATGAATTTTTAATACAAGTTCTAAGAACGCAGCCAGCCCAACTGGAGTAAAGATTGAATGTAGAAAGGATACATGTGTAGTAAATTTGTACAAAAACAGAGTTGTTTCAGACAGAACATGCCTGATGCACCAATAATAATCAAGAAGTTGAGTCACCCCTTACACATAAACATGCAGATAACATTGCCCATTGTTACAGATCACAGTTTAATTTTATCAACCTGTTTTTGCCTGTTTTCCTTTGTTATGCTCGTTCCTCCTTTGGTCAGCGGGGACAGTGGCTGGCCTCTGGGAGTGCATTCAGCAGAGGGTTGTTAGCAGAAGGATGGCATGGTCTGGTGTGAAGGGCAGAAGGCATGTCATGCCTCCCATGTGAGCTGGTGTATTTGCAGCAACGCTGAGAACCACAAAGGCTCAAAGAGCCTCTTCTGACCGTGCCTTTTCTGGTTTTGGGATTCCTGTGGATATGCACTTGCAGCGCACACTGGCAGTCTGACCCGGACTAGAGCAGTGTTAGCCTCTAATCCCAGTTTAGAAAAGATGCTAGGAGTGATAAAAGTTGTTCAGATTTTGTATAAATTCTAGAATATATAGGAAATTATTTGGCTTCTTTTCTGTGCAGGAATTTTCTGACATACATATGAGAATTTAGGTATTAGAGCTGCATAACTCCTTATGCAAACACTGGCCATTCTTGTTCAGTATTAAGCTTAATTTGGTTTACCTTAATTCAGTACGTGAGCAAATAAGGCTAAACAGGAATAGCATGAATCCTGAATGAGCACATGAACATAAGGTTTTCAAGTGGTAATTTGAACAAAATTTTTTCATTATCTGTCCCGGTTTGAGACAAAATTCAGAAGAACGTCTGAATTTGAATGTCCTCTCTTAGAAGGCAGGTTACAGCCACCCCTCCCCCACCAGGTTCAGGAAGAAATTCCTTGGAGGAAAGGAAAAGGAAAAAACACTATTTATTTAACAAACACACAGGAAAAAAATAATAATGCTAAATAATAAAACCTCTCGCTGTGGAGAGAAACCTGGGAAGACTTAAAGTCCTTTCTATGGGTGTGGTCTCTCCTCCTCAAAGCTGGGTCGAACCGGGCCCCCATCGGGCCTAAGGTGGAAAGTTTTCCCAATGAGTTCTGGTGTTCTGATGTTGTTAAAACAGTCCAGAAAAGAAGAAGGGAAAAGCCAAAGTCCCAGAACAAAACTCTCCATCTGTCTCCAGAGAAACAGCTGAAAAACTGAGAAAAGCAGGAAGGGTGCTTCCTTTGCTCCTCAGCAGCAGCAGCAGCAGCTATCTCTGTGTCCTTGAAGCACAAACTGTTTTGAAAAGCTCGCTTAGGTTTTATTCTCTCCCCTCTCGGGCTCAGTATAAAGGCACAGAAAGGCACAGGATTAATTTCTGGGTGATATGGGATACAACATCATAAAGTCACCCCAAGACACTCTCTGAGCAGAAAACTCTTTGAAGGCCCATAAGGAATGCAGATCCTGTAAACTTAGCTTAAGGTGCCTGGCTCATGGGGAGAATCTCTGCATCAGGTGACTTGACTCCCTGAAAAATTTGCATACACATTTCCCAGGGGGAGAAGTGAAAGAATATATAGAACATATAGTCACTGGAAGGAATGAGCACTGGAGTCATGAGACACAGCCCCTTGAGAGCTTATGTCCTTCCTGTACAGCTTCAGATTGTGGCAGTGGTCAGCCACCTGGCCTGCAGGTCACCTCACAATAAAACCCAGAAACAGGTGCATGGGGCAGGCCTGGCCACCGCCCCAGACTCCCTCGTTTAGAGAGACCTATTCCTCTTTGCCCAAGGAGGCATGGGCTCTCTGACGCTTACAGGAGAGATGTTTTGCTTTTGCAATCAGTTCCTGTACCCTTGATGCACCCCAACTTAAGGACGTGTCATTTACCCCACAATTCCCCTTGTTATTCATGTAAATCCCCAAGGTTTCCTCCACCCCCCATTGATGCATATGCGATACCAGTCTAGAAAATTCTGTGTTCCTCGGTAGATGGTTGGTTGCGGTTATTAGCTACGCCCCTCTATTGCTCCTATTGGGGTACCTTCCATGTCAATCCCTTTCCCCCCGACCCAGCACTGGGAGATTCCTATGCAATCCCTCCCCTTCGCCCCCCCTTAAAACCATGCTCTGCCCTACCCCCGGGCTTTTCGTGTTCCCCTCTCCCTCGTGTTAGCTTCCCTGCGCCTCTTAAATAAACCCTTCCTGCTTGCACCCCCCACGAAGAGTCCCTCTTTGTTCCTGTCTCCGGAGCGCCTTTTCGACCGAGCCCTCGTCGCACCCTTGGTGCGTTTGCGGCCAGGGCTCCGCTCTCGAGCCCGGTCTTGCAGCCGCAGCCACAGCCCAGCGGGGATCTGTCACGGAGCCCCTCAAACGAGGCGCCCTCACGGGCAGGGGTCACACCGCGGCATCAGATGAAAGTTTTAATAACCCGGGGACTAACATCCCAGAGTCCTCTTTGGCACATGTGCACCTACAGTGTGTCCTGTTAAGGAACAAGGTAATGCTGAGCCCTCACTGATGCCAATGTGAATGTCACTGCCTCCTGCATGCTGTCCTGGATAGCAGTGAAATAGTTTCACCCATGTGCAAGGGAATTTAAGCTCCTTTAGCCTCAGAGATTCAGCAACATATGTCTCAGGAAAAAGCATCTGTGATTAGAGTGAGCTGTGGCTCATCCTTTCCTTGTTGTCTCCAAGCACAGAAGAATGAAAGGGAGGTTGTGAGATGACCTTGAAGCCCCTTGAACATTTACTGCCAGAGGTTCCTCCTGCCAGGGCTGCTCCTGTATTTTAGACCAAGCAGTAGTGATTCTAAAGAGAAAATAGCCACAACTGCCTTCTGCATCATACTTCATCCACTGGGCATTCATGATTCAGAATGGTCCAAAGTGAAACCTGTAGCATCCTTCAGCTTCCCTCTTTGGTTTTCAACAAACAGCTCCACAGTCTGCATTTGGACTATGAGGAAAGAGACAATTACTTCCCTTTTCCTTCTCATTTTCCTGCTCTAACAAGTTCCAGACAGGCTTTCCTTACCACACTGATACACTGAGCAATGTTCCAAGGTGCAGAGTCTGCCCTTTATCCGGTTACCACTGCGAGCAGTTAAAATTCTTTCCTCCCCACTCCCAGGCACAGGGATGCATATTGCTCAATCCTTCAACCACACTCCTTAACTACAGTTCAAAGCATGAGCAACCAGTTCCTGAACTAAGACACACTTCCTTGTCACTGCGTGTGCTGTGTGGGTATGGATAGCAGAGCCCAGCAACTTACCTGTTTGAGACACTGAGAGACTGAAGACAACTGCGTGGGGGGAAAGACTGGCAGAACAGGACAATAGCTCTAGCTGCTCACCACTGCAGGACGATGCATTGGCCACATTTTTGTGCAGGTTTAATGTGTATCATCACAGCTTCATTTTTACATCTGACTTTCATGCCACTCAAAATAGAGCTTAAAGGCACCTTGCCACACTATTTACCTTAAAGCAGAGATACAGCTGCCTTTCAGCTACAGCTTCTGAATGGATGTTCCTTTTGGAACAGTCTAAGCTGTCTGAGAGCAACTGCCTGTGCTTATTCACAAGTGAGTCCCACGGAGACAGCGGCAAGGAAACGAAACTGCATACACAAAATGTTTGCAGTTAAAGACTTTGCCAGAGAAGGTAATTGAGCTTAAGAAGGCATGCTTTTCTTACCAACTTGCAATTCTTCATTAGCACATTCAGTCTGGTTTGCATTAATCTATTGTACATACTATTTCTACACAGCAGCTACCCATGGACACAACGTAGACCTGGTACCATACTCTGACTGCAGGGACCTCTCCTCTGATAAGCTTGCTTCATAGATCCTGAACAAGGATGCAAGCAAATGTGGTTTTCCCAACAATTACTAAGTTCTGAAAAACCCTTTCTATTTTTCTTACTGTTATATGAAATGAAATCTATATTTGATAAGCACTGGCATAGATTTGACACAGCAATTGAATCAGCAGCATGGTCTTAAATTCCTTTGATTTAAAAATTGGGGTCGTCTTTGGCCTGAAACATTTCTCTGAGCAAAGCAAAATGCAAAATACTGAATGTGGCAGCATTCTGCCAGGATGGCACTGGGGACTCTGACAATTCTCATGTTGCAAGTGGTGTTTTGCAACATTTTTCACGTGTTTGCAACTAGATCAGAAATTGCCTGAGAAACTGAACTGCTGTTTGTGGCTCTTTCCCCAGTCACCTTAGGAAGAGTCAGGGTGGAGGTGATGGGTATGGCAGCCTGCTGCAGGACAGGGAGCCAGCTGAGTGCCCTTCAAGGACAGTGAAGGAACTAAATGTCTCCAGCAACCCTTAATTGAGGGCTAGTGACTAAAACCAGAAGGGAGGGTACTCTTGCAATATTATTTTACCACCTTCATTTTTAATTAAGAACTGACTCTTGCCTTTTTTTCCAAAGAGATCTTAAAAAATAGCACAGGGTGTACCACCTGCAAGAAATACAGTTGCCCTAACCCATTAAAATAAAACATTGTACTGCCTCACCTAGCTCTACAATTTTTTATGTATTTATGTAAGGTTTCTCCTGTGCAGCATTATTTTCTTCAATAAAAAATAGTTGTTAATGCCAATTAAAAGGCTCAAGAGAGAAAAGATGAAATTAAAAATTCCTGGTTTTATCTTCTCACAGAAGGTTTTCGTGCTCCTTGGAAATGTCTTTTAAAACCAAAAGCAGTACCATTCTTCATTTCAAATGATAATGTCATATTCCCTAAAACAGGGGGTGGTTTTTACTAAAATTGCAGGATAGAGCTTTTTGACAGCTTCAAAATTCTGTACGTTAGATTCAGTTGTAAATGAGCACAGGAGGGGAATACTCTGGGCTGAATGCTTCTGGGTTGATGAAGGGATGTAATTTCAACTCACTGAGCCTGATATTCTTCCCAGTGGAGTCAAGCAAAAAAAAATCCCATTGATTTAAAGTGGGACCAAGTGCTTAGTTTTAAAAGGAGTTGCCAAGTGGCAAGCCTATCAGTCAGTCAGTACAGGAGACGCCTTTTAACTTTAGAAAATTAGGAGTTTTACTGTATCTAATAGTAATTTGGATTCAAATTAACTCAGGGCATGCCTGAGCTTTGCTGCCAACTGCATGAGTCTGAAGTATACTGAAATGACACTACTTATATATATTACACAATTTACTTTTCTATGTATCACACATACTATACTGAGAAATTACTGAATTACAAAAGCAGCATCTCAAACATTAGGAAATTCCAGAAGTAAGTTAAGCCATGTGGCTAATTCAGCTTTCCTGTGAATATATATCAAAAATGTGCTCCAATGACATGATCACTCTATGATCATGGTTCGTCTGAGAAGTCCTTTATCATTCCACTCACAGAATGAACAGTACCTGACTGAGAATCCTCACTACTCTACATGTGGCCCCATCCCTTATTTCCTAAATAATACTCATACCTCATTCTGAAGCCTAAGTATTAATTTTCCTATTAGGGATTTTTAAAAATAAATCGGTATCTGAAAACTAATTTCACCGAGTTTGTATTTATAACATTCCAACAACATGACCCAGGTTTACTCTTCCTCTTTTGCAGCTAATGGATTACAAATGTCCTCCAATTTGTGCTGGTCTACCTAAAGAAATGAATACCTGATTTTTTCCAGACAACTTTGCATTTTGAAGCATTTCCTTTATTCAAAGCAGAATGTGTATAACATTCAGTGAAAATTGTGAATTCCCAGCACTTTATTCAGTGTAAGTCCTGGGTTTATACTCAAGCCTACACAAAATGGAGAGCATATAAATTATTTATCTCACATGGCTTATATTGCATGGAACCTGGGTAGAGACAGGAAAAGGGTCGAGTTCTCTGAACACACTCTGCAGGCTGACAGCGACCTGTACATGATCCTCACTCTGCTGGTCTTTCTTACTGTGCAGAGTACAACTATTGCTGCAAGAGTAGGATTATCCAGACAACAACCTCACTGAAAGACCTTAAGTTGACTAGGACAATGCTTTATATAATGTGCACTTACTCAGGCAGGTAAACAGTGCAAAAAGCTCTTTGACCATGTCTCATGATGTGTCTTGATAAACTAGTTACCCAGGCAACTTTAATTATGATTTTTTTAAAATTTTTCAATTTTTGTACTAGATTATTAATGTTAATATTCCTTGGGGGGGGGGGGGGCGGGTTTTGTGGCGAATGTCTTAAA
>VZRQ01006003.1:366428-388262 GCA_013397975.1 Machaerirhynchus nigripectus | reverse complement strand
TTTGCGTGTGGGGGGGGGGGTGGAGGTTTATGTGCAGAATTTCCTAAATGGATCTCATCTTCCCAAGAAAAAACCATATGATGGAACATGAGGCCACACCAACACCCATTGTGCTGCCTGAGTGGGCCTGAGTTATGGCATCCCATTCAGCCCCGAAATCTAGTTCTTCAACAGTTTTCAACTGCCCGTGAGACCACTGAGCAAACAAAGTAATGATAGAAACAAAACGTTGCTGTCCTCACCACCAGCAGAACTGAAGTTACCAATTTCTGCTTGCTCATAAAGGCTATTTAGAAACAGCAAAAAGCCTCGGGTGCTTTGGAAGCCCAAAGTATAATGAGGCACTGGAGGAAAAGGCTTTTGTAGTCACAAGGCTTTATCTCCTCACCATTTTCTTATCTTCCTGTTCCTCTTCAACTATCTCTGACATCCACCTTGTAGCTGCCAGGCACAACATCAAACTTGTGTTCCAGGCTGCTGCTCCTCCTCTCCCATGGCCAGGCCTAAAGAGGTGCTCAGCACCTATCGACAGCTGCTTTACTCAGCTTCTAGTCTGAGAGGTTCAGCCCCCTCTGAATGAAGGGGAAAGTATTACAGACAAAGCCTCCCTTAGCTACTGCTGACTACGGTTAGAATCAAGCCTGGAGCAAAGAGGAGTTACAGAAAATATATCTGTCAAAACTGAGCACAGCAGGGCCCAGAGAAACTTTAGTATAACTTGGAAATAGATGGACAAATTTTCACAGGCAGTGCAGAAAGCATATCTAAGGTTGTAAAAGATGAGTCTGCCAAATATTAAGTCCTTTCTCCAAAGTACGAAAGAAGTAAAGATTTCCAGCCAAACTGTTTACAGAATTTAAAAAGGAAACTCCCTTTAAATTTTTTTTTTTTATTAACTTCTTTTGAGAAATAGCTGAACAATTCTCACTTAAGCTTCCCAGAAGAATTCAGGCTGGAGCAGACAATCAGCATGGAAGATGCTAGCTGGAATAGTGAAGGTCTGGCAAAATAATCAGGTACTGCCAACCAGATCTTGTAATTCACCAAAAAGATACTTTTGCCTCACCAAGTAATGCAGGTATTTTCAGTGCAGGCAGTTGATTAAAACTTCCTAAAACCAAACCAATGTTATTCACAACATATTCTTCTTTTTTTTTTTTTTTTTCCAGTTTTCTGTTGGTACTTGTCTTGAATGTTTCAAAACCACAAAATTCTTCTATTGATCTCTCTAAGATGAGTCTTACAAGACTTAAAAATCAAGAAACCATGCAATTGAACCCTGACACAGGTAGAGACAATCTAGAGAACATGCACAAATCATAGGGGTAACTCTCTTCTGCAAGTATCACAAAAGAAAAGGGATAGGAATCAAACACCTAGTAATTTCAGCATGCTGCTAATTTCTAACTATAAACCCTACAATTTGAACAGAAATACTATTCACACTCCCCTTGCTGTTGACTCTACATAGGTATATTCCCCTGATGGATTCATTCCAGTTTTCACAGGACTCAGCACTTTAACAAAAACTAGTATCTCAGTGGATCTTCTTGCAGATATCCAACAAGCATAATAGATACTTACAACCTATCAATACAAAAACTGTGACGCATCAAATAAAATGTACATGAATCACATGAAACAAAGGCATTTAACATTACGATACAGAGCAAATTTGCTTTCTTTCACATTTATTTATTTAAATCGTTATATTTCCTTTGGTGCTTCCATAGTCCCACACAATATACATTCACATTACTGTAGAGTACATTTGGATCCCAGACCACACCACTCAGTAGTCAGTCAGTCATAAATGGTCAATGTACATGTTCCAAACACAACTAATGTTGTAGTTCTTGTACAGCAAGCATTAATAGAGTTCAGGCTCCCTACATCATAAACGCATAGAATATGCTGAGCTGGAAGAGACTCATCAGGATCATCAAGTTGAACTCCTGACCTTATACAGGAATCCCCAAGGGCCACACAATGTGCCCAAGAGCATTGTCCAAATGTTTCTTGAACTCTGTCAAGCTTGGTGCTGTGACCACTGCCCTGGGGAACCTGTCCCAATGCCAAAAAACGCTCTGGGTGAAGAACCTTTTCCTAATATCCAACCCAAACCTCTCCTGACACAACTTCAGGCCATTCCTTTGAGTCCTGTCACTGGTCACCACAGAGATCAGTGCCTGCCCCTCCTCTTCCCCTCACGAGGATATTGAAGACCACAGCAAGGTCTCCCCTCAGTCTCCTCTTCTCCAGGCTGAACAGAACAAGTCACCTCAGCTGTTCTTCACAAGGCTTCCCCTCCACACCCTTCAACATCCTCATGGCCCTCCTCTGGATGTTCTCTAGTAGTTTAATGTCGTACATTGTGGCACCCAAAAGTGCCCCTAGCACTCGAGGTGAGGCCGCCCCAGTGCAGAGCAGAGGNCCAGGTGTAGAATCTGGCACTAGCCCTTACTGAATTTCATATGGTTGATGACTGCCCATCTCTCGGATTCATCCATGTCTCTCTGTGGGGCTTCTCTGCCTTTAAGGGAGTCCATAGTTACTTCCAACTTCATCTCATCATCAAACTTAGTATCCCTTTTAAGTCCTGTGTCCAAGTGGCTTATGAGGACAGTGAAGAGCACAGGGCCTAAGATCAAGCTCTGTGGAACCCCACTGGTGACCGGTCGCCAGCCCGATGCAACACCCTTTACTGTAACTCCTTGTGCTCCACCCATCAGTCAGTTTAACTTCAACTCCAGAATATCTGAGGAAAAGAGGAAAATGCTAATATAGATGTGGACTTGAACCTTTCTGAACTCTGCAACAGTTTAAACCAGGATTCCAGTCAAGATTTTCCGGTACATCAAATGTAACCAATTAGTATCCCCACTTTCCCCCTGCCCAAATAAATCCACAAATGAGAAAATAAGGTAAAGGCCATGACAGTTTATTAGGGAAAACTGTACCTGTCTGATAATGTTGTATGAATACATATCACAGCTTAATTACCTCCCAGACATGAACATGTCATTAATACTAACCTCCTCCAGTACTTAAACTGAACCAAGATCAATTTCTGAATAGGTCTTAATACCTTCACGAACAATCAGTTTGATTGTAGTCTGACCTAATAACTGTAAAGACATTCACTAAAACAGTATCTGGCTTAAGCAAATATAAGCCATGGAACTCAGCTTAAACCTAGCTCATCACTCTGTCACATAATTAAATGACATAAGGGAAAGCAGGAGTACTGCTGGGAAGAACTGTTAGGGGAAGTGGTGAGTTTTGAATGTATAATGAGACACCATGAGGAAGGTAAAGAGCAAGTCAGCCCTATGACTGTGGTCCTTATTTTATGGTCAATCTTGTTTGCAGAACTGTTTCAACAGGCTGGAAATTGAGTCTTTCCTCACTGATTGTCCTTTCTTTTACAAATACTTGCTTTCCCCTCTTCATTATTCTGTATTTTACTGCTTTGTGTATGTACTAGAAGCACCGCCAAACACAGCTTGTGCAAAACAGCCATCTCCAAACATTTGGGGATGAACCTTAGAACCAAAACTACATTCTTGCATTTTATTCCTCTGAAACAGAGGTCTGGGGTTAACCTACAGAAACTCACACGATCGAGTGAAAGAACTGCGCATTTCTGCTGCATAGGTGAGGAATGATTTGTACTTAACTGTAATTGTCGCTCAACTTCCTTTTCCAGGCTTTCATTTGTTTAAGTTATGTTTGATTAATTCAATTAAACAAAAAAATAAACCTTTTGCTTCCTTGCAAAGTTTTGTTATTTTTGTTTAGGAGGGAAAAGATAGGATAAACAAAAACCCTCTTTCATACTGACCTATAAGAAGGAAACCAATAGGTAAGAAATACAGACTTCAGACTTAATTGAAGGGAAATAAGCCATAAATCTCTTTAAAAGATAGTGTTTACATATATATAAATGCACCCTGCTTGTCAAAAATATTTATACAAAAATTAAGACAATTGTTAATTCTTGAGTGTTACAAACATAAAAATGCCACCTGTTTTCCAAGTCAGTTCAGCCAAGACTTCAGATCATTTATATCACTGAACATCCCCGAAAACTTTTAACTTAGTAAACTAATGAATCACAGTGGATTTTCAACTCAGACAACTGGCAATGCAGATGCAAGTCTGAAGTTAAACTGAATCAGCAACTGAACAAAGAGCAAATAATTTGAAACTTAAAAAAAATGTTGCAGCCGTATAGCTTGCATTAATATCCCCTTGATATATGCAATTTTTATTAGGTTTACTCTTCAAATATCCACTCACAGTAACGCTGTATACCAAAAAAACCCACCCCTCTCTGTATCATTTATTTCAGAAAGGGAATTAAGTGGTGTATTTTTGTCCATGTGCTTAACATCCTAGTACATGTAACAAGTAGTCTCCATTTTCAGGGAAAGTGTGAATAAATTTAAGTTCTCCCTTTTGAGCCAACATGTGTCATAAGAAAGTACTTGCTATGCAAACTGGATGGCAGCTGATTTTTTTCCAGTCAATGTGAGGTTTCATCATCAGTTCCTATCACAGGCATCAGCCCTTCATTCATTCAATCATAAAAATGTGACTTACTAGAAAAGGAAAAATAGAGTCTAAAGGCACAGAATCATGTGGTTGCTCTACTAGGAATCTGTAAACAAAGAATCACTTTAATATAAGAAATCCAAATCTAGGAAAGTAAAAAGGCATCTGAAGCAGGCTTTTATCTAGCCAACTTCCTTAAATACCCAAAGGGCTTTGAGGTCTACGAAGTATGCACTAAGATACCGTATTTCAAAAAGCAGTAAGGCAAATAGTATATTCATTATTTTAGAAGAGTTACAATGGTGTAGGCATACACAGTATAACTTAGTTACAATGCGTGGTACTGTTTCTACTACATAGCCCTATAACTGTTTCCTTTCTACATAATCGGAGATTAAACCCGGGTCCAGGTGAACACAAACCCATCCTTGTACCGCCATCTACCACTGGCAACAGCTCCTCAGCAGCATTTGCTCTGCTGCCTGGGTCATGTTTGTGCTGAGCAAAGTCCACAAATCAGAGACTAAACACTGTCGTACTTGTGAAGAGCTTCTTCTAGCTTTTGTGTCACTTTTTGAAAAAAGAGTATTTGCTGTTGCAAGAAATGCTGCATCTGTGATTTAAAGTCCCTCACACGAATTTTGTGGAAATGATTAATTTCTGCAAGGGTTGCAAAAGAAATAATGTTACAACGTTCTTGAATGCCCTCAGCTTTCTGGAGCTCCATCTTCCCCTCTTCCACGTGCCGCTTGCTCTCCTTTACTTTGGTAAGGGCTCCTGCGTAAAGAACAAAACAAAACCATAAGGACCATGTAGACTTGACTACTAAACTTTAACAAGTTTAACAACAACAAGGATTTGTACAAGGTTTATTCTCAGTGTATTTATAGGTGTGCATATACATATATGTGTGAAGTAAAAGCAATAAAATAAAAGCTTTTTAATGTAAGAAAAATCACAGACTAGTTGATCCTGTGTAAAAAATAAAACTCAACAGTTTTTTAAGGCTCAAGCATGCAAAAGTTACTAAAACATCCTATTTCACAACCTTAAAAATCAGATGGTATCCTTCAGAGAATAACTAATCATTATAACAGTGGCGGAGCACGTGAAAGCATGAGAAAACTAGTCAGATCAGTTTAAGCCTACATAAACACCAGAAAAATAACCTTGTTAAGAACTGGACTATGTGAAATATCCCTTTTCCCAGTCCTTGTGAAATGTCAAAAGCAGATCTTATTACACAAAATCTTGTCAATACATGTTCTTTTTTTTACACCAGAGATACTCCAAAATTAGTTATTGAGTACTAGAGAATCTAAAAGTTTATCTCATAGTCACAGATGCCCAGGTAGACCTTAAGCAGTATTGTAAAAGCTAGTAGAAAAGCAGAGTTACAGAACTGACAGTCCTCCTTCTCCAAATAGCTAATTAAAGCACACACATACTACAAAGACAAAGCATCACCCAAAACAGACTTACCCAAAGCAGATCCAAAAACTGATGGAATACCAAGATACATCTTAAGACATTCATATCCTTGGACTCAATTTCCCACAGAACAGCTTCTTCGTTTTAAACATTATATATACTTATTTTATTCATGTAACTAAACCAAATCAGTAGTACAGCTTTTATCATCTCACTAGATTCTTGTTCCTTTAAATACTTGTAATGTCGTAACTCTCCTTTCAGATTACACTTCTTACACGTGACTACAGCGTGCTGCCTGAAGGCCAAGGGCAGTGTCTGTCTCTGGGGGCTGCAAGGCAGAGGCAGTGTTCCAGACCTTCCTGGCTCCCACAGCATGACAGTATGATGGCAAAGAGCTTGGCACTGGCTGTTTCTGCTGATTGACCTCATCATTTTCAGCCTGGCCCCAAAAACACCATTGAAAAACCTTTTCCATATGCAGTGGTGCCAGCAGTGGCACTGTGCCAGAAGATCTGTATGTTGTCCTCTAAGCAGTAAGGAATCTGTGAGGTAGGGTTTGATCTGAAAAACATTTAATCCCTTCTCCTACAAAAAGAACACTTCTTTCAACAAACTTAACCAGTCTTAGCAAAAAATTTTTCTGTGCTCTCTGGGCACGACAGGAGCCATGCACAGCTATGAAAAACTGAAATTTGGGACTTACTGGAAGCCAGATATACTTGTTAAATAAACATGACAACTCTTCAGTTGTGATGTGGGAAACAGCTTTAGATGTTATTTCTAGAATGACCAAACTGGAAAAGAATACTGAAATTCACAGCATCAGCAGCTGAAAGCATAATTAAAACTCTGGCACATGTATAATCTCCAGTTTATAAATAAAAATATATAATAAAAACCATACATTACCAAACACTATTACCCTCCAGACTAGATATATTATGCAATTTTTTGCTACTAAAAAAAAAGAAAAACATTTATCATTAGGGAAGGAATCCAGTGGGAAAAGATACAACCATTAACATTGCTCTCTTAATGCATATGGATCATACTGGTCGTGTAGTGGAATTTCCTTTAAAACCTGTACAGACTAAAGCCAGATGTCAGCAATATATGACAAAACTCATACATATGCCTAAATATAAACTTGCTTGGGTTTTTTTTGAAATGCCTTTAAATGAAGCACTTAATTATTGTAATCTATTCTTAAATTAACTGCATAGAGGGAAAATTTTATCTTATTTTAGGACAATCAAGGAATCCTCCCTAAAGACAGAGAAAAAAACCCAAACCCATGTGCTTTGCTTTAAGAAGCAATTAAACATTTGTTTTAAAATGTCATTTTTAAGCTATTCAGCATCTACTGCAGTTCGCAAGACGTAGTTCAGCAAATCGTAGTAAAAAAGTGTTATTAGTTTTCATGGCTTTGAAAGCAGCTTTAGTAACAAAAACCACCCAAATTTTCTCCAAAAACCTTTCCATAATCTACAGTTCTTGTATGTTAATCTACGTGAGCAAAACCCTGAGTTGAAACAGAGATTTATTGATGTAGAAGGTTCAATGATTCATCCTCTGGTGAACAGGAGGAAAAAGACAAGGAACTGGGGACTGGAGAGCAGCCCATTGTGCACATGCCTCTAGAAGGGAAGGGTCTTTCTTGTGCAGGGATGCCTCACTAGGGGATGGTAACCCCTAAAGACTCCCAGTTCACAACTCCTGACCTACTGTACCCCAGACCTCCCACTCCATCCTCACTAATCGATCCATCACACTCAGCGCCTAATCCAGCACCTCACAGCTCCTGCTGCCACCCTTGTGGAGTGCTGGGGTGAGCAAGGCCCCCAGTCTAAAAGTACACCTGCAGAAACTTCTCCTCAGTTCTGATTACAATTATGTGAATACCTAGTATTTGTTTGGACAATCAAAGAAAGCAAGATATATAAAAAAAGGCAGAATCACAGCAGTCCCAGAAAAGGCTAGCACATATTTTAGGAAAAAGAAACAGAAGGAGCCACCTCCCAACGCACATTAGCTCAAGGAAGCCTCCTGCTGAGTACATGCCTGGGTTAAATATACACCAGTGCCCTGTTCCCAGAGGGATGGAATACATAAAAATAAATTCTTGGGCCTTTTTTTTAGATCCAGATGTACAGATTCTGTACAATCTTGCTCATGCATTTAAAGCTTCTGGTCTATGGAAAAGAACTTCTGTCAGGAGTCATGTTCAAGTGATCAGGACTAGCTTTCAAGCAAGCAAAGAAGGCCTTGATTAAAAATCATACAAAAACTGTGCTACATACAACTGTTCTAAAGGTGGGGAAAAGCACATACGAATGCTGTTTATCATTGTCCAAAGCCTTGTATTAAACAGATGCTGGTGCTCACTGAATGCAGCTAAGGGCTTAAAAGAGACTCAGATTTCAGTCCTTGTTTTGAAATATGAGATTAGACAACACAAGATGATATAAACACTTTTAACAAGGGACATTTGTGCTAGCAAAATTTGTGCTAGTGTATTGCGCTAGAAGCCAAGAAAACAGGGACAATGTAAAGTTCCTGGTAGAAATAAATAATTTCAAGCCATAAAACACAGTATAAAAACAGCAACTTAAAAGGGTGCTGAGGAGTTACAAGGAAAAAAGAAGTGTATCGAGACAGTAAGCTACTCATGCAAACATGAGATCGCAATGAGGGGAAAAAAACCAAAACAAACTTAACCTGAGTGCACTCAGGTTTGGGTCAAACAATATATTTTCACATCATATGCAGTTTTATTCCAGTAACAAATGTTCTGAGATTGTGTGAAGAGTCTACTAAGGATGGGTTTGGATCCATATACTCACTCTCCCTCCACACAGGAAGTACATGTGTACTCCTATGATTCCATGCTGATGTATATGTGTCTCCAAGTCCAAGTTGCACCGTGTAGCGTGGCCAGAAGGCAAAAGTTTGGGGGTTCAGCTCTGGCAGACTGCAATCCAGACTGCTTTTCACTCAACTCCTTAGTCTCCCTAGGAAGGCAGGCCTGCCCTGTGTCTGCCAGCACATGCATCAGAAGCCAAAGAACAGCGATACCTGCTAGGGATGTACCATCTTCCCTCTTCCACCTCAAAACACCCAAACATCAGCTCTCAAGTGCTGCATGCAACAGACAGGAGTGAAACATCAGCTGTGTCCGAAGCTACTAATCCACACAAAATTCTTCAGGGCACGAGCCAGTCTTTTGCTCTCTGTTTGCACAGTGTTTACTACAATGACATCTGTTTCATGGCTGGGCTAGCTCCATTCTTAAAAAATACAAACAGTACATTGCTGTAGCAGGAAGGATTTAACTGCATACTGTAATGCTGCATATGGACAAAACACAAAGAAGCATCAGCTCAACGTTGCTGAACACAGCACCTGAAGCAGTGGCAAGTACATCTTCAAGTCACTGGGGTCTGAAATTCACAGTTAGTCTCAAGAATCCTTTAAGGCACTAATACATCGAAGTCTTCAGTATCTCACTTCAAAAATACTCAACTTGAAGATTCACCCAGCTTGTAAGAGACAGCAGGTTTATTTTTTATATCCTATGATTGTAATGCCTTTATCACTGCAGCTATTAAAGTATTTCTTTCACTTCAGTGATGAATTATGCTGAAACGGAGCAAAGACTTTTTTTTTTACATTCTTTCAGCAGCTGCACCTCATAAATTATGTGCAAATAAGATCTATGCAATAAATAGTTCATCTTCCTACTATCAGCAAGCTACATTTAGTGCACTACTTACTAGAAGGTAAAACAACTTACATTCCCACACCACTCATCTGCCCAGCACATTAAATAGTCTAATAGGATGCATGATGTGTCCTTCAAAGCACGTTAATGAAGGGAGAGCTTTGAACTTGCCAAACAACTCCCTTTGCTTTACTTTTCTTACAAGACACTGTTATAATCTAGACACCACCTCTAATGGAAAGGGAAAAAACATATTCACGATGCTGCTTTCATAAAAGGATGTAAAAGCAGATATTGTAACCAGAACTGTTTTCTTTTTCCTTACTTAATGATGAGATTATTTAACTACAGCTCTTTGCTTAAAGATTTGAAAAAGCAAACCCTGGGTAGCTCATGTCCACGGAAACATTATTTCTAACCCAGCAGAGTGCTGCCAGAGCAAGTTGGTCTACATGGTTGTCCCCCTTACTCCAGATCTAGTAAAGATGTTGTTATAAGATGTCTCAAATGACTAATCCAATAAAAGAATGCAACTGGCCTGGGGAGAGAGATGACGGCTTAGCTTTATCAATGGCTTAGCTATGTGATCCAGGTCAGCCCTGGGTTACACAATCATTAGCTCCAACACAAGGGAAGTTGCAGAAGCATTTCATGAGTGTCCTGGTTTCAGCTAGGGTAGAGTTAATTTCTTCTCAGTAGCTGTTACAGTGCTGTGTTTTGGATTGAAAATGAGAATGGTGTTGATAACACACTGATGTTTGGGTTTTTGCTAAGGCATGTTTATTCCAAGTCGAGGACTTTTTTTTCCACCCTCCTCCTCACTGGCAGAGCATGAGATGAGGTACACACAAAAGAAACTGGAAGGGAGCACAGTTGGGGCAGGTGACTGGAACTGACCAAAGGAATATTCCACACCACAGAAGTCATGCCCAGATTATAAACTGGGGGGAGTTACCCGGAAGCACAGCAGATCTGGGGAAAGGGGGCGTCTGGCCACCGGTCTGTGGGTGGTGAGCAATTGCACTGTGCATCACCTGTTTGTTTCCTTTTTATTATCATTATTATTATTTACCACTATTATTGCATTTAACTTAGTATCAATCAATTATTAAACTGTTCTTATCTCAACACACAAGTGTTAACTTCAAGTCTCCTCCCCATTCCACTGGGGTGAAGGGGGGAGAGAGAGAGGAAGAGAGGAAGGGGTTGAGCGAGTGGCTGCACGGTGCCTAATTTCCAGCTGTGCTTAAACCACGACAATGAGGTAACACAGAGTGTGAAATTTTACTCCAAAAAAAGCCCCCAAACTTCTCCCTCTCAATTGAAAGTAAAATAGTTTGTAACCAGAGATTTTGCTACACTGACAGATTATTTTCTTAAGAACGCTCTGAGCACTGATTAACAAAAGAAGCCTACGCTGAGATTCTGCAAATTCTTTACATTTTCTGGCCAAGATTTATAATGGAAAGCAGCATAATAGGAATTTGCCTAAAATTAAAACCAGAAGACTTTTTTAGTAGTGACTGAACTAAAAGGAATGTCACAGGGGAAAAGTACCATTACAGTTATTAATATTGGAATGAGTTGCTTTTTTAAAATCTAGTTTTACAGGTTTAGAGCAAAAAAAAGCAAGTGATTTTCAAAATCAAAGGCAAAATTCTGCTACTTGCTCTTCGTAAGTGCCAACACAACAGTTTTCAAACCCAGTCTTTGGGTTTAAAAGATGATATTCTTCCTAAGGGCACAAAACCACTTTAACAACATTCCCTTTTCCATAGTGAAATGTCAGAAGTATAAAACTCAAATACATCGAACTGCCATTACTTTAGTATTACAGGGATTTTTGTTAATACATAAAAATGGCTATAATGCTTTTAGAAGCTGCAGCCTAACAGCAGTTTAAGAAGTAAGCTTTGTTTTTTATTATCTGGCTGCCCACTGCTCAAAAAAAAGCCCAGAAAAACCTAGTACTATCCTGTAAATTTAGGTTTGTAAATTACAGTACTCTGCTGATGGCTAGATCACCACTGACTGACTGCAGAGTTATTAACATCACCCACAATTATTTGTTCTTTCAGTTACCCTGTTGCAAAGCTTATTGAAAGCTGATACTCAAAACCACATTCTTCACTTCAAATTGAAGTCACTTTTTAATGTACACAACTCACGAGATCACACACAAATAAAACAGTCTTTGCTAGAGATTTCAGAAAGTTAATTAGCTGTAACCTTATCTGATGGTCTTAACTTATAAATTGATTCAATTAACACAAACCAAATTAATGGTGCTAGGATGCACAGTGTAAAATGTCAGTTTTTCAAAACTACCAGGGTTACTGGACACTATACATGTTTAACTAATATTTTTAAAAATTTAAATAATATGATTATTAAGATGTGATTAGCCTCATCTAGCATACACCTGCCAGTTAGTGTACACACACAGAGGAAGAGCATACAGAGCCGATTTATCTATCCAAATCTACAAGGACTGTAATCATACCTGTGTATGTTCAGAAAGTCTAAAATGATCACACTAGTGAAAACATATTTGAATTTCCATACTGTCAATGTGCATTTCAGTTCAAGAGTACCCCAGAGGACCCTGCAAGCTTTGGTGTGCAGCACTTCCAGCAGAAATGTTTTGCTGGACCACACTACACCACATGGCTATGTGAGCAGATGCCATACTTTGCCTCTGGAAGAGTTGATAACAGAAAGTGAGAGTAACATGTTCAAATAAATGAAAGAAACATTATAGAATTACCATTTTAATGCATCTACTGTCCCATATAATGACATTAACAAAATTCTAAAATACCCCAACAAAACATAATGCTACATAGGTAGCCACATAGAAAAAATGTGTAAATTGAGATAAATATTTTCCATTCAAATCTTGAATGCAGTGACGTTAAAACTGCTATCTTTTGATGTATTGTACACCAGCAGTTTTAAGCAAACAAATAACCTTATTTCAGCCACTAAAACATGTTTAAACTGTGTTTGTGAACAGTTTTGACTTTACAAGTAGCTACAGTGATGTCTGAAAGGAGGCCCACCGGGAATCATTTGACTGTAAAATCCAGCTAAACTATGTGTACAGGTCTCTGTTATCATAAATATAGCATTTTGCACCACAGCCTGAGAGGCAAACACTAACTAATGCTGGGTTTGCCCAGTTCTAAGGCACTCCGTACTTTCTGGCACTCATACGTACCATTTAAAAGAGTTTTTCTTTGGTATGGTTTCAGCTGGCAGTGCAGACTGGGGGGACATAAAAGAGTGAAACATAAACTAAGCTGGTCACCAGAAACACAGTACATTTGCCCATTAGAAAGTTACTCATGTTTTTCAGGACCACACTTGAAAATTTAAGCAATTGGAATTTGCAGAAGTACCGAGATGAAACCTTTCAGTCATTTTTAGTACTTTTCGTTAGTTTACATCTAACTGGGGCATCAAACAAGCTTTTAATACAGAACTCTGCTTTTCCAGAATTGGAGTTGGTCTATTATAGTTCAGTTGTCACAGGTTCTGAACACTAATTCTTCCAAAATAGGATGATAGGAACAAGCATTTTATTTTAGAAAGATGTTACAGATTTTTAACAGCTTTTGTAAATGCTCTGTTCACAATGCTGACGTCAAAACAACAATCATAAGAAATTATGCTGTGCATGGGTAATAGAAATTAATTTTCAGTAGAACTGGTTAACAACAGATGAGCAGAAATGTCTCCTCCTCCTCCTCTCCAAAATGGATGTAAGCACTATTACATTAAATGGTGACTTCTTTCAAATTTTTTGTAAGATTCATGGGATGGGGATGGACAGGGGAAGACAGGTAACACTGTGTATCAATATCCATGCATTATTACTGAGCATTATTACTTGCATTATAAATGCAAGTTCCACTGACTTACATCACTGCTTTATTGGGGCACAATGAAACATCTGCTTTTGGATGTTTTTTTCTGTTAAGGCTAAAAGGAAAGCAAAGAATGAGCACAACCTATGATGTTTGCTTGTCCATTATCACCTGCTTAGCTCCACTACTGTCCTAAGACGAACAAATAAAACATGTATAGACAGTTTAACATAAATTCATAAGAAAAGAGTCAAGACGCAAATAAAATGCAGATGCTGGTTTACTTTATCCTAGCACCCTTCGATTACCCTCTCTTAGATATCTGAATGCTGCAGTTTTTCTGTAAGGACTAAAAGAAGTACAATTCCTGTTGCAGAAAAAAATATTCAAGGTAAGCCATCATTAACGTAACCAATTAATATACTTTACATAATACAAAAGCAGAACATGTGAAAATTATAATAATATAAAGCTATACTCATATTATTTAAAAGAAAACCTTCTTCAGTATACTGCTAGTTAGCCAGCATAGATATTCATGCATATAAAGATTCAAAGTAATAAAAATTCTAAAAAAATTACAATAGTAAGTTGCTTTTTACCATGGGAAAACAAAGCAATGTAAACTCCAAATCACAGGACGAACCTGCTTTTCACATCATTAATGAATGAACTGCATGTAGGTATAAAAAGGGTAGCTTAGTTCATTATGGTTACAAAGTTGTCCACCCATGATGTGTACCTACTTAAAACAAAGGCTGAAAACATCACACTTCTTCCTGTTCTGCTACAATAACAAACCAAAGTCACTGGCAAGAACTGAACAGATTGTTTAAATGTTGGTGGGTTGTTTGGGTTTTTTTTTTTTTCCATTTTATTTAAGTCCTCATGGCCTTCATGAAAGATACAAACAAGACTGTGTAGAAAGCATGTGCTATTTGTTTGCCCCAGTCTGCTGATAAGGCTCATGTTTGGGGGCTCAGCCAAATGTAATTTCCTATTTTTTTTAATTAAAATTTTCAAATTCTGTGCTATTTGAACCAGGCAATTTAAAATACATAAGGTGCCAGCTGGATAAGTTTATACAGTCTGCACTTACTGACTTGGCATTTTAACTGTATTAAACAAAGTCTAACAATGAAGTAATGGAAAGATGCTGGAAAGGCTGAAACATGTCCTTGTTTCAAAGGTGACTTACAAAATAAAAAAAATCAGTCAGCTTGTTTGTTTTTGATAAGGTGCTAACAAAGAACTGGAAGAACTCTGGGAGCTTCTTTCTATTTTCAGTATACTAATTCTTGTCTTCTGTGTTTGGATAGAAGCCCTTTCAGCCAGACCAGGAGCACTCAGAGCTGCAAGAGAACCATCCCATTATCTAGATTCTTCATATGTCTCTCAAAAGGCACTACTTTTGTTTTTGAAACATAATGACTTCCTCCTTCTACAATATAATTTTGAATTCTTCAATGTTCAATTCAGTGTTCTGCTACTCCCTAGCTGCTCACAGGGCCTTCCCAGTAGACAAGGCCTTACTGCTTGTGGTGAGCACATAATATGTGGCATTTTCTGTGATCTGATTAAAAATCTGATGAAAATGTGTATTTATTTAAATATGCAATGCCTGCAGTCAAACCTAGAGGTGTGAGCTCCAATCAAAACTTCTCCTGTTAGGACTAAAGGGGTAGACTGGATAGACTTTCTGGTGTGTAGTAACGTGTGTAGTCTCTTCCATGGAAGGAACAGCTATACTCTTCCTCTGCTACCAGCAGCTTTTGAAAAAAAACCAAACCCACTGGTGTTTTACTAGCCATGAAATGTCTCTCTGCTAATGAAGGTGTATAATATCAGACTAGTTTCAAAAGGTAATAGGAAAAAACCCATCAGGACAGCATGAATCTTGCTCCCTTAGAAAGCTACAGAGATTGTGGGGGAGTAGAAAAGAAAAAAACAATCATACATTAACAAGAGCCATGCATCTTTCAGACAGAGACAGGGCTTTTCTGTTTTTCTCTTCCTGTTCTATTTTCTTCCAGTAAAGCTATCGCTCAATTTTAGTTGTTTACTCTGATTTCACATACACTAAAGCAGCTGTAATTTTATACAGTTTTTAAATGTGAAGATTCTTTCACATTTTAGCTCCATTTCCTTAAGGTTACCTTCAAATATTGCGAGACAATATTGGGTAATGCAGCAGCAAGCAGACAGTGTTACATCATCACTGTAACAGCTATAGGGAGGCTGACATGGCAAAAAATACAAGTCATCCTGGAGCAGTACATCCTTTCTCACCAAAGTTCTTACACAGATGAAGTGCCCATCTCTTTTTACTGCTGTAAGGGTCATCTGGCTAGGATTACATCCCTAGCTCTTACCCAGCAGCTACCTGAGTTGAATCATGCAAAGTGTATGCATCTGAGGGTCAGAGGAGAAAAAAACCCTAAAAGGTGGATAAAAGGAAGAACAGTGATGAAAACACCCAGGTCTGCACAACAAATTGAAGAGCTTAGGAAGTAAGCATGAGAGAAAAGCCCTGCTTTTACACTGTGATATAAAATTTTAGGTGCCGATATTAATCAGTCTGATTAATTCATTAATACAAATACCACTCCTTTCTCCTGGGGGGAAGAGGGAGAAGGAAGCTGAAAATTAATTAGAGAGTTCCAGGTTTCAATGCTGTTTGTGTTTTCTGGTGCTTTAAATTTCGATGCATTTCTGTCTGGATAGACTTTTCACCTACAGTTTTGTAAGATATTCTAAAAACACACCCAGTGTATTCTTTAAAGCCTATGTCTAGAACTAAGTTTGCTTCAGGTAAATAAGGCCATTTGCCTTATTTTACTTTTCACAAAAAATGACCAAGAAACAAATAAGTCATCCAGGTATTTTTAAAAATAATTCTCTTAAATCCTGGCATGCAAAGGAAATGGAATTGCCTGTATATTGGGAAACATTTAGAACCACTTTCTCAGATCTCTTTTATAAAAACTGTAACCAAAAGTTTGTCAAACATTAACATCATAATGTTAAGAAAGAGAAGAAATCTGGAAAGCAGAGATGAAACAGCATGTTAGTCAGTACTTCTTCCACTTTCACAAATTACAAGAGGCCAATTATAGTAATTCCTCAAACAAAACTTGTAAGAAAGAAATCCAAAACGCCCCCAACTTCTCTACTCTCACTAACCAAATATGAAGACAAGAGAGCCAGACAAGAATGAGCTAGAATACTAGCATATGCTGTCTCCAATTCTCACAAGTGCATGAATTTTATGAACTTGAACTTGCATGGGCCTGCAGTGAGCATTTGTGTTGAAGATTACTGAAGTAGGAAGATTGCATCAAGTTGAATGAAGCTTTAGCAATTAATACATAGAAATTATTTCACCAAGAATGCCTCGGGAATTTCCCCAAGTAGACCTTAAATGCATAAAAGAGAAGGTATTATCCATTACAAATGGGAAGCTGCTTTTCCTCTCAAAATTAAAAAAACAGAACCAGCATTTCTTGAAAGATACACCAGTTCTGCAGAAAATTACAAAATGCAGCTGTGTTTTTTGAGCCTCTGGAACTTAATATTCCTGTTCTGCAAATGTTTTGCCAGAGGCTAAAGAAAACTGTTTGAAGTGTATCTGTCTAATATGTATCCTCCATTCCAAAAACCCATGTATCTGCCCAAGAATATTTCATGCAAGCACTTTAGAGGCATTTAACTACAAGGGTTTGAGGGCTAGATTAATCAAAGTATTGGGATGTTTAGAAGCTTGAGACACCACTGCCATCACCCACCCTATCCAGGCACCAGTTTTCCCTAATCACTTAGTTTTCCAAACAAAACCTATAGAACAAGAGGTTCTTGTAAGGGATGTATGCCTTCATACTGATATGTTCTATGCTAGCCTCAGTGGGACTCTCAAACCAAGCATTTCCAGGTGGAAATGTGGGAATTCCAACCTGGCACATTCCTTGCTGTAGGGTTCAATCCAATGAATCATCAGACCTGGACTAGGTTGTATAAGAAACCAGGAAAGGTCTCTCTCAAAGCATTGACCAGTTGATTCTTGACTGGCATGTGGCACAGAAATGTTCAAATACTTCCTTTGTCTCCCCTGTAGCAGGAACTTTAACTCTTCCTTCCCTGCAGAAAATTCCTTAAACACTAGGAACTCAAGGTGAAAAAAAAGGAATCTTGTAAAAGAGAAGAGGAAAAGGAATATTGTAAAATCTCCTATTGAAGCTATTGCCATTTTGTAAAATGACAATTAACAATATTAATAAGATAACAAGCAGTTTGAAAATATTTCCACAGTCTGCTGGTTCACATGTTTTACACAAATTACACAAATCAGATCACATATGATGTCCTCAGCACAGAAGGCACAAAGACCTGAATCCCAGAGCAAGTAAAAGCACAACAGTTAACACATTTTCCTCGTAACATGCAGACAAAGCAACAGCAAGGCTTACATGGCTTTGGTTCATAATTCTAGGGAAAAAGACAAAGCCCACATAGAGAGAAACCTTTATTTCTGTGGCTCTTTTTGCAGAAGTTGCAGAAAGTTTTAAAAAAACCTCAGACATGCAGAGGTCTCAGTCCATAGCACAAAACGCACTTAAAAATCATGTTCAGCAGCTCTTCAGCTAACTGCAGTACAGCAGAAGCGTAACAGGACAAGGCAATTACAATTACAGAATCACAGACTATGCTGAGTTGGAAGAGACCCACAGGTATCACTGAGTTCGACTCCTAGGCCTAGACAGGACATCCCAAAAGTCACACCACGTGCCTGAGGGTATTGTCCAAATGCTTCTTGAAATCCGTCACGCTTGGTGCTGGGACCACTCTCTCAAGAGCCTGTTCCAGTTCCCAAAAACCCTCTGGGTGTAGAACTTTTTCCTAACATCCAGCCTAAAACTCCCCAAACAACTTCAGGCCATTCCATGGGTCATGTCATCAATCACATATAGAAGAGATCAGTGCCTGCCCCTCCTCTTCCCCCAGCAAGGAAGTTTTGACTGCAGTGAGGTCTCCTCTCAGTCTCCTCTTCTCCAGGCTGAACAGAACAAGTCACCTCAGCTGTTCTTTACAAGGCTTCCCCTCCACACCCTTCAACATCCTCATGGCCCTCCTCTGGATGTTCTCTAGTAGTTTAATGTCGTACACTGTGGCACCCAAAAGTGCCCCCAGCACTCGAGGTGAGGCCGCCCCAGTGCAGAGCAGAGGGGACAATCCCCTCCCTTGCCCGGCTGGCGATGCTGTGCCTGATGCCCCCCAGGACACGCTCGGCCCTCCTGGCTGCCAGGGCACTGCTGGCTCACCTTCAACTTGCCACTGACCAGGACCCCCAGGTCCTTTCCATGGCACTGCTCTCCAGCCTCTCATTGCCCAGTCTGTCTGTACAGGGCTGCCCCATCCCAGGTGTAGAACCTGGCACTAGCCCTTGTTGAACTTCAGATGGTTGATGACTGCCCATCTCTCTAATCTAATGACAGAGTCTCTCTGCAGGGTGTTCCTCCCTTCGAGAGAGTTAACAGATCCTCCCAGTCCTGAGTCCAAGTCATGTATGAAGATGTCAAAGAGCACAGGCCTGAGGATGGAGCCCTGCACAACCCCACTTGTGACAGGTCACAGGTCATACATTCAGTCTGATGTCACCCCTTGCACTGTAACCCCTGTGCCTGACCTGTGAGCCAGTTGCTCACCCATCACAGGATGTGTTTGTCCAGCTGTGAGCTGGATATATTGTCCAGAAGGGTCCTGTGAGAGACAGCAATGAAAGAGTTACTGAAATCCAAGATCACACAACTGGCTTCCCTTGTTTAACTTGGTGGGCTACCTTGTCATAAAAGGAAGTAAGATTCAGTAAGCAGGACTTTCCTCTCATGAAGCTGTGCTGGATGTGACCAAGGACTGCATTGCCTTTCAGGTGTCTTTCAACACCTTGCAGAATAATCTTCTCTATAACTTTACCACACACTGTATTAAGACTGACAGGCCTGTGGTTTCTCGGGTTCTCCTTCTTGCCCTTCTTGAAAACTGGGACAATGTTTGTCAGCTTCCAGTCAGCTGGGACCTCTCAGGATTTCCAAGACTGCTCAAAAATCATGGAGAGGAGTTTTGCAATGACATCACCCTGCTCTTTGAGGATTCTTGGATTAATCCTATCAAGCCCCACACATTTGCAGGGATCCAGCTTGAGCTGAGAGGGTTGACTGGGAGTTGATCATTCTCACACTCATGGTTCTCCAGCTCTATGCACAGACACAGGCATATTTTGGGTACAGCTGCCTTTGTTTTTCCATCCTTCTCAGGTCTAGGGGAGTATAATCTTGGGTTTTATCTGAAGTAAACAATATATTTGCATTATGTAGCAAAAAGAGAGCACTACTCCTAATTTCACGGCTCATCATTTTAAAGGCATGGCCATTTAATCAATGTATCAGTCAGGCTGCTGCTTCTGACACTTATAAAGGCACTTAGGTGTCATTTTACTGCTTAATGAGGTCATACACTAGAAAATAAAACCCTTGAAGAAAGACACATCAACTCCATTTTTTTTCAGATGACTTCTTATCACCGACAGGTATTTGTATCGTCTACAGAGACAGTATTATTTCTCAAAACTGGCAACCATCCCAGACAGTAAATTTAAAAGAAAGCCTTCATGTTGCAAGAACATCAAACACTTCCAATTTCCATCTGAAGTTTACAGATTGGAATTGAAAAGCTGTACCTTTTTAAAAGTACCTCTTAAGCGTAATAAACTAGCAATATACTGTGTGCAAAACATGACTCTCCGTTTTCCTCTAGTTTGCTGTCTTGTAGCAGAAACAACAATAACAAACACATAACCCACACAACTCTGTTCCTGTCATGACCACGGACACTCAAGAGACCAACCTCTCATGCCCTGCCATATTCCTATGAATAGTATGTACCACGGATGATGTTACACAGTGATAGCCCAGATGTGCTGGAGCATTAACAGCTGCATGCAGGTAAGCTGGACATTTCTCCAAGCTGCTCCAAGACAGTGCTCTAGCCCAAAATCAACTCTACGTACTTCACGCTCATGTACTGCTCTAGGTATTTGCATTAGTCTTTCCCAGTTCAGCAAGGTAAACTCAAACAGTAAGCGTAAATTCAAATAGAACTAAAAATGAAATAAGGATGGGTTCAGCTCATACCTTATTATTCCAAATCCTCTCTTCAAAGCCTTGTCTCCAAAAATATTTCAGTGATGACCTCCATATAACCTTAAAGCTTAAGGCTGTATTATTGAAATAGTATATACATTCTGCTGGGTTTTTCCATCTAATAAAAATATCTGTCCCTTTATTTTTTCCAGAAGCTTACAGATAATGCTATTAGATGACAACTCACTTTAACATGCTCTCCTCCCAAACAAGAGGCATTGCCAAGGCCACCCATCTCTCCAAATCTAAAATATTTGAAAACTATTATCAAAACACAATACCCCAGCAGCTAGCAAAGCAACTCCTCAGATGTTAGACTTCACACCTCCCTTTCCTGCTCCAAATAAAATTAAGTTTCCACTCACAATTTTTGAGATTTCACAGTGGAATGGAAATCTGACTTTGATGCATGCAATTTTTATGAAAAGCTTATCTTCTTAAATAACAACAAATTGTGCACTTTGTATCAACTCTGTTTCCTTAGACGTTCACAGCAATGCATACCTCTGAAAGCCTGTCTTTTTGCTCTGTTGAAAAAATTTTTCCAACTCTTTTTTAACCAAACTTAATGTACTGTTCCAGACGCAAAACCCCTGGAAAAGTCATGTAAGGACAAAAAGACGGATTCATCCTGGGTGACAATTCACTTGGGATGCAAAACACCACTTATTAATCTCCAAAATAATTTTCAACAACGCTCATGCATTTTCTTGGGTAACTTATGGACACCCATTTCTGCTGAGCAAATGCGAAGTTTTCTTGGTCTCTTTTACAGCTCAAATCCCCACACCCTCCTGAACTTTGAGTTGAAAACTACAGGTAAGGAATATAACAGAAAAAATAACGAATGATGGACTTACCTACTTGCAATGTTAAAGAATGTATGATATCAATAATTTAACAGCAGCATCTCCAAATATACAGTACTACAAACTTCTGTTTATCTGAGTAAGTGTAATTAGTTACATAGCTGATGCCATGATTTTTTGCCTTTTTATATAGCCCTTTTATATACCCCTTTTATGTATCCTTAGTGCTTTTAGCCCACATACTTGTAATT